>JASDQU010753344.1:18680-28905 GCA_032191745.1 Picea mariana | reverse complement strand
TGCTTCTACCAAGAAATCATACAGATGCTACAATCTTAGGTTACATAAGATTGTTGAGAGTGCAGATGTCAAGATGGCTGAAATAAAAACAATTGGTATCCTAGTTAGAGATCGATGAGAATCGATGGACAAAACCAAGGGTTGTTTGAATAAAGATGAGCTACAATTGCGCAGTGTTCCAGTAGGACAATGACATATGCAGAAGCAACATTCTGATGTACAAAATGAGGTAAATGACATTTCGTAAAGATAACAAGAAGAGAAACCCTATCAAGAAATACTATCATTCTAGAAACAAAGAAGGAGAATAGTCAGTAAAAACTCAAGGGAAGTTCTGGCTAAAAAATTGAAAGTAATTAGATTAAATATTGAAAAGACTCAATCACTACAAAAATTTGTATCAAGAAGACTACTCATATGAAACAAAAAAATACCAAGCAACTGAGATAAGAAGTTAGTAAATCATCAGGGGATGAAACCTTGTCAGGAAGAGCTACCTTTTCAGATATAAAAGGGGAGAGTAGTTAGAAGTAGAGAGAGAGCATATTGATAGGGAGATTCATTCGTTTATGAAAGAAAAATGTTGATTACAGGAGGAGCTACCAGTGGATAGATAATTACTTATACAGACAGATCATAGGAAAATAAACCCTTTTCCATTGATGTCAAAGGGGGAGAGAAACTTCATGTAAAAGGAAAACTTCATATAAAGTAAAACTTCATAAAAGGAAAGTATTAACACAAGGGGATTTTTTGTATATGAAGTTAATGGGTTGACCTCAATGACAAAGGGGGAGATTGTTGGAAATATTGTCATTGATGTCAACAGTCGATGTGATGATCTATTATTAATGTTATAACCACAACTGAGATTGTCATTGATGTCAACACTCAGTGTGATGATCTATTATTAAATGAAAAATGAGATTGTCATTGATGTCAACAATATATCAGTTAAAACAAGAGATGTCAAACAATGTCCAGAGATCGAAAGAGTGAACAGGAGAAGCGAACAATCAAAAGATCAAAAGCTCAGAAGGAATAACACATTGCATAGAGAGGATACCCGTGACTATTGTTGATCACGATAGGATCAACAATGATTCAATGATCAAAATTTATGAAGGAAGAATGAATTGTAGATATGTCGTCGGGATCAGTGAAAATACTGATCAATTGATCAGTGCACAGAAAATGCGAGAAGCCTCAGCAGCCATCGGATCAGAATGAGAAGCTCAACAACCATCCGATCAAGAGTTTGACCATGTTGATTGTCTGATACAATGCACATCGATCATTTGAGTGACTGTGGGCTTGAGGACCATTGAAAGATTGTGACCGTTGATTTGCTTCAAGAATACTTGTCAGGCGTCAGATCCAGTAGAGATGCAAGGAGGATAAGCCCAGGAGTTAGTTAACACTCCAAAGTAGCGAAATTATCTGATTCATTGGATCAAGAGGACATGTGGCAAGTGATTGGAATTTCGCTGACACGCAAATTAGGAAAGTCAAAGACAGTGTTGCATGAACTCGTGAAACGTGAAATAACGATATGATTTGGACCATTGGATCATGGAGGATTGTGGAACGTCGATCCAAAGTAAGCGGATATCAGGAAATCATATATCGCGAAATCAGGAGTCAGAAGAAGGGAGGTACTCTAACCTCTGAAATACCGAAACGCGAAATCGCGATATGATCTGGACCATTGGATCATGGAGGGTCGTGGAGCATTGATCCAATGTAAGAGGATACCAGAATATTGGGTATTGGGAAATCAGAGTCGGAAGAAGGGAGGTGCTCTAACCCCTGACATCATGAAATGAGAAGTCCCAATTAGATCTAGACCATTGGATCGAGGAAAGTTGTCGACTGTTGATCTGCTTCGAGGGCCTCAACAACCATCGGTTTAAACTTGATTCCCGTCAATCGTCAGATCATCTCAATGTGGAAGGATAGGATACGTGAGGTAAAGAGGCTATGAGGTCAAAGTGCTGAAACCCTGTCAGCCGTCAGATCACCGAGGCTATGGACCTTGATCTATTATGAAGCATTTTCATAGTTTCATGGTCTTCGAGCGAGGAAACTCATATAAGGAGTTCACGATATGCAAAATCGCAACGCAATCCTCTGGCTTGACCCCTAGTCACAGATAGTGGTCATGAGAAGGGAAGGATCTAGTGCAACCAAGCTCTATTTCGATGATCACAACATGGAGTGTCGAGACCCTTCATCACAAGAACGCCGAAATCCCAACAACCATCCATCTCAATGCCTGATCAAGTTCTGGCCGTCAGATTAAGGAAAGTAAGGATCATTTTAAATTTTAAAGTAGGTCGTTGATCTGTCTCCGCTAAATAGATGGATACCTTCTGATCATATCGGCGATATCATAATCAGGATTTTTGAGCTGTTGGAGGTCATGAAGACTCGATGGGTAAAATGCCGAAATTCTGACAACCGTCCATTTCAGTGGGTAATATGAACCGTCCGATTGTTTCGGTGAAATCATGATCATGAGTTTTGTAATAATGGAAGTCACGATGACTTGAAGGGAAAAGTGCCGAAATCCTGTCAGCCGTCCATCTCGTTAGGAGATTGAATCGTGACCATTGGAACGATAAACGCTCAGGAGCTCATCTCGCCTAAACTTGAGATCACCGCTTGGTCATATGGTAAAGAGGTTTGACATTGCAGATTGTAATGCGTTGCCGAAATTGCTAAGCACGTGGTTCTATGCCATAGGTCATATGACATAAGAAATTTTAAAAATAAACTGTTATACATCGCTATATTCGGTAAGTCTGTGGTTCTGTAATGCATGGTCATATGAAAATGGTTTGAAGGAAGTGCCTTCATAGAATATGGTCTGTGTGAATATAACATATATTAGGGATCGAGTATAAAGGATTAAATTGATTCATGACTGTGATCAATTTATCAGAAAAATGAACCGATACACAATCATGATTAAAAGAGATTTAAATCATGAAAAACATGAATAATGAATAAAAAAAGAAAAATGATATTAATTAAAGTTTAGATTATCATTTTAAATGAAAAGGTACAATGGTTCAAATAAAGGGACATGATGTTTTAAATTTCACACCCGTTTGAAGATTATATAAACGAGAAAAAGTGGTGAGAAGAATGTGTCTCTGTGGTTGAGATTAGAAGATCAAAAACAAAAGCAGAGTATTATAAGGTGTATGCCAATGTCTTATTGAAGATCAAGAGCAGAAGAAGACAGAGCAACAAGTATGCAATCCAGTACGTGATACATAAGATCAAACAAAGCAAAGGATGCAACAAACAAGTAGAAATTATAGCAATGGCTGCATGAGTCAAATTCAGTGAAGTACTTAAGAGATTGTATTGCATTATAAACTAAGGGTGGTTGGGTGGTGCAAGGGCAGGTTGGAGCCTGCTGGGGAGTTGGTGCTTCCTTGTGAGTTATTGTTTACTAAACAGGGGGTTGAAGTCTCCTACCAGTTGGTGCTGGTGAACAGAGGGAGTTGGTGCTTCCTTGTCAGTTGTGGATGACTAAACAGGGGGTTGAAGCCTCCTACCAGTTGTTGCTGGTGAATGAGGGTGTGGGTGCATCCTTCCAGTTGTAGCTGGTAAATGGGGTGTGGCAACATCCTTTCAGTTGTAGATGAAGAAACTTGGGGAATGTCTCTCCATCAAGTTGTAGCTTGAAAACAGTTTTGTAAAAGAACTTTTTATTAATGAGAAAAGAGTTGGTGGTTTTCTCTGTTGGGTTCCACGATAAAATATTGTGTTCATAAGGGTTTATTGTTCATCATATATTTCTTAATTGAATAATTAATATGTGTGCTTAATATGGATTAAGGTAAAAATAAAAAGTAGGCAATACTGATTCACCCCTCCTCTCAGTATTGCTGGATATTCCATCACAAACTACACCCGATTCTTGGTATGAGAAAATTAGATTTTATTTAATGCATGGATCAGCTCCTCACAATATTGACCCCAAAAATAGAAGAGCACTTAGGCTTAAATCTGCATCTTTCCAATTAATCAATGATATATTATTTCGAAAGAACTTTGATGGTGTTTTTCTGTGTTGTTTGGAAAAAGAGGAGTCCGAAAAAGTGCTGGCTGAACTTCATTCCGGTGATGCCGATGGTCATTTTGGTGGAGATAAGACTACCCACAAAGTGCTAAGGGCTGGATACTATTGGTCTGCCTTGTTTAAATATGCCCATCTGTTGTCCCACAAGTGTGTAATCTATCAAAAGGGTCCAGGATGGGTGAAAAAGGAAGCTTTTGCTTTGCAACCTATTACTATAGATGCACCTTTTCAACAATGGGGTCTAGACATTATAGGTCCAATTAATCCCCCTTCTTCGCAACAACACAAGTACATCCTCACAACAATAGACTATTTTACAATATGGTCAGAAGATTTACCTTTAAAAGTGGTCAACACAAATCAGATAGTTTCATTTCTGAACTCCCACATCATCGATCGATTCAGAATTCCTGAATGTCTGGTTTTTGAGAATGCTTCATATTTTTCTTCCCTAGATATGAATGTTTTCTCTCTTTAAAAATGAATTAAACTGAAGTATTTTTCCAACTACTACCTTCGACAAATAATAATTTAATCAAGATTATAAAAAGGATAGTTTCAGAAAACCACAAGAATTGACACAATGCATTATACAAAGCACTTTGGGATGATAGGGTAACTCCAAAAGCCTCCATTGGTAATTCTCCTTTCTTCCTCATCTACAGAAGAGAAGCCATCCTCCCCCCACATGTATTACTTCCTTCTTTGCAATTATCGTAGAAAGTTCAAGAATAAGAGCGTCCTCATCTAGAAAACCAGATAAATGCTTTATTAAAATTAGAAGAGGTGAGAAAAAAAGCAAAGAAAAAACTCGACCAACACCAACAAATTGTGAAGAGATGGTTTGATGCAAGTTCATATTCTGATAAGAATTTTGATGTTGGATATTTGGTTCTCAAGTGGGAMAAATAACATGAGGGTAAGGGGGAACATACCAAGTTCCAAAACCTGTGGCTGAGACCATTTGTAATTTTTGAAAAATTGGGTCCTAGTTCTTTTCCTCTGCATAACTTGGAGGGACAGCTAGACACTTTCCCAGTGAATGTCTAAGCTCTGAAGAGATATTTCGCTTGATGATTTTTGATCAACCCTCTTGTAAATATTATTTTTAATTTTCTTTTCTGTTTTTGATTTTGGTTCTTTTCATTTTTCTTGATTTGGACTTGTTTTCTAAATAATCATATCTGAATCACCATTCATTTGTTGAAGGGAATCATAAATCTTATTCATTAGTAGTAGTTGGTAACATTTCAAGCACCTGAACAGTAAATGCTAAACTCAGATCAACGGAAGTAAGTTTCTGTGCAATCAATGTTTCTGGTTTCTCATTAAAATTATAGGAAGAAACGATTATCCTTAACAAACTTCTAACACCGTACCTGTTTTAATGAGGACAACTCAATTGTGCTTCCCCATCCTAGAGATGATTTCTTAACATAAATCTAATTGTCCAAGTCATGATGAAAGTCATCAGAACAGAAAAATGATTCTTAGATGATCAATATTTTCATTACCAGACTATGAGATCTTCAGTATCACCCCGCTCTCTTGAATATCATGAAGTTTATACAAATTTGTAAACAAATTTCAGAGAGTTGGAAGCACTATAATGTGTGGGAATTGTATGTAAACCTACTGGGACATTGAACAGGTCTGCTGGCAGTGGGTAAATGCACACATGATACCAAGGCAACTTCGCTGGGGAACTAAACAAGCCTGCTGGCAGCGAAGCAATTCCGGCTTTAAGAAGATCCTCAGGTATTTCTTTTAATTTGAACAAATGTGAAGATGTTTTTATCATGAATGGAAAACTCTTGGACATGATAGAGGTACTAAAGTGGGTTAAATGACATCCCTGTCGAGGCTATGGATGCCCACTGGGAACAGTGGCCCTGTCAATGACATTTGAAGTCACCTGTATAAACATCACCACACATGTGATCTAAACACGATACCGGATTACAATTTTGGATAGAAATCCATCCAATGCTATGACTGTGTTATTTCTTGAGTTATTATCAAAACACTTGATCTGTCGTTAACTGTCTCTAAAATTTATTTAATTTGTGCCTCTGATATAGATTTTCTGGTGATGCAGAGAAAACTGCTTCACCCAGCGTGTCGCCATTGTTGGCAGCCACCAATTCTGTCAAATTTTATCATGATTAAAAGTCATTACAAAGAGATAAAATATTTCTATAGCTACCTCCTCCTTACATTTATAAATGTTTATGTCTTTTGGTTTCAAGGAGATTTATTGGGATAACTTATTATATGGGTTTTTCGTTTAAATTTCCTTTTGTTTTGTTTAATTTCATGACTGCAAACATGAAATTAAAATGAAAAATTGGATTGGGTAATCACTCTGCAGTTTGTGATTTCTTCTTTTCTTTTACCAAAGAGATTACACCTTAAGGGGACCTATATGTTTACAAGTTTTAATTTTTATAAGCTTATTGATTAATCCATTACCACATTTTTATGTACTATGGGAAATTTGACTTGATCGTATCTATGGTTGATTGTATGGTTTTAATTTTTGATATGCCTAATCACGCAAAAACTTGTATTAACATTTGAAATGTGCTACTTTCTCTTACCAGTCATATCGATTTCATATCAACCTGGTACATGATTGATGTACTCACAATTACACATCGTCCTATTGTACTGTACATTTAAGGCTTTCATTCATTATTCGAATAGGCAGCTGATAATGGTTGGGGTTTAATCTTCATTGTGCATAATGGTTCATAAGCCTGTGCATCCTCTGGTTTTCTGTCACTCCAAAATTAAATTATCAAACATGACAACCTCCCAAGTTGGTAGGTATCGGGCTGTTTTAGTTTTCACAGACCTCTCTTTGTTATTTGTCTATTGGAAGATGAAGCCTCCCTATCCTGGTATTTACTATGTCTGTTTGATAGCAACCATGACCCCCGTGGTTCGAATTGAACCTAATGGCTCTCAAGAACTTCTCGCCCATGACGATGCCATAAATGATTTACAGGCGCATGGTTGGGACATTTTCATCCAAAAAATGCAAGGGTTATAACCTAGAGGTCACACATGATTTTTCTCAAACGTTTGATGGATTTAGAGAGAAAGTTGGGGATCTGCAATTGGAGGTAACATAGGACTCTATAGCACAAGCAACAAGACTATCACAGGAAGGCGAAAAATGGTTCAAAAATGCCAAGCTAGAAGGTGTGCCTTGGAGCCTATTCATGGTCTCTAGGAAATTGACATGGTGCCCTAAAGGTACTCCTATTACCCTCTTGAAACCTCGATGGCACAACCTACTTTTGATTCTGAAACAATTTATAATGTGCGAGGGTAGGTATGGTTTAGTGTTTTTCTATCACATCCAACTATTGATGCTGTTCTTAGGGTTTAAACTAAACATGCCATTCTATTTGTTGATGATCCTGCATAAGATGTCAAAGAATTATAAGAAACATAGTTTAAACCCTTTGTCTAGCCTATTCCACCATGGGCTTATACGAATTTTGCTGTTGTCGCACCTGGCTCAAATTGGGGACACTTGGGAAGACTTCCTATGTCGAAACAATTTTTCCCTACCTGAGAGCATAGTGAACTCGCCTCTGCATTCAAATATAAAGCCCTATCCTTGTAACCCTAGGACCAAAATTCAATGTGTCGATTCACATAAATACTGTGAGCTCACTAAACCAATTTCTGTTGCTATGCAAAACCCTCTGGGTAAAAAACCATGATATAATTTTGTACCTAGAAAATTGTTAGAAGAGGTAGTGGATGTATTGAAGGAGAGGGTTTCTTCTGCTCCTACTATTGAGACGACTCAGGGTTTGCATGAAAAACCAACTGTTAAGAAAAATCATAAGAAGAAGAAACAGGGTAACTCAGACCTGAGATTTGTAAACAAAAGACAAGGTAGTTTAATTTCCAGGAGTCTGAGAAATCGACAGTAGGATCATCTGAGCTCGATCTCGGTGATCGAGGTCAATGATCACTTGACCGATGACGAGATCAATGATTTCCTTTCCCGAGAAGATGTGGATAACCAATGTCTCGGAAATGAAATCGTTAGTGAAGTTACACAATATGATTTTGTTTCTATACTACCTTCATTTCTAAAAGATCAAAAGGGATTTGCTAGCATAGGCCATGATTTGAAACAAGCTACAAGAAATATCAAAGCACCCATTGCTGAGTACACTCAACCTCTGCCTGCTATTGCACCGGTACACTATGACAATTGTTTGGACTGGGTAGAACGCTACTACAAAGAAATACCGTATTTACAAGCACAATTAAAACATTTGGCACCTCGAAATTCTCTGCTTGAACGAGAAAATCAAGAATTGAAGGCATGCGCATATCGGGCAAGTAAAAGGCCGAAAAGAACCGGTAGTGTGATTATAAAAATGCAACCAATTTCAATGCCATCATTAACTCAGAATTATCCGACCCGTCACTGTCTAATTTCTAGAATTGTAAAAGTGGTTTTGTTTTTCTTTGATTTTATTCTGTTGTAATAGTCAAATAGGAAGATTTGCTTTGATTTTCTTTGTTAATATAATACTAGCTACATAATCTCATGATTATGTAGCCAGTCTATTTCTAAATTTTAGTTTGTATTATTTTCTAAAAATCAATTTCGTTTTGTCATTTACAGGAAACTGATAATTATGGTGTTGTTCACAAGGAGAAGCCATCATAGATTATGCGCTGTATAGTTTAGTAGTTTCTTTTCTATTTGATAAAACTATGACATTATGTAATTAATTTTGAAAAACAAACTCTTACATGAGTGGTTCCCTATTTTACTATTTTTATAAAGCAATCTATTTTTTTGGGGTTACCCTCTATCTTGCATGATAAGAGGTTGTCAATCCAAGACTAGTTTAAATAGTGATTGCTGTTAGTAGTAATAACAACTTTTGTTGGGATACAGTATGGACATGTGATTTTCAAAACTGATATGGGAAAGCTATTCACCATCAACTTTAGACCTATGTGATGCTTATTCCATTATGTTCTTCTATTACCTCGATCTTATGAGATATTATTATGATTGATTTAGCTTTAGCCTCGTCATCATATGGAATTTCATATTGTTAAATATTTAGATGCTGTCCATAATTTGTCATTCCATTTCGTATGTGTGATCAATCTGTCATATGATTATTATTGATTTATTCCTAGTGTTAAATGATGAATAATATCGATACCCAGAATTGAGTTTTCTCTCGTTCTTAAATATTGATTATCATAAGATCATAGGATTTTAATCAGTTATTATTTTGTTCTATTCTCCCTCCAACACATTAAACGCTTCTTTGAATTTATTTTTGAAAGTACTAGTTTTTTTCTGTCACAGGTTTCCCGTACATGCAGGACAAGTAGGAGCTCGAACAACACACAAAGAAAAKACCAGTTTCGCTGATCAGTCATAGGTTAGTTTGTGTGTTATTTAGTTACATTATTTATTAATGAAATGATGATTGCATGAATTAGCTTTGGATGTTTATGTATTGTTGTTCCAATTGTATTTGCATAGTATTTATTAGTAAACATTCAAAAAKAAAACAAAAAAGACTTCTGTTCTTTCTTTCTTCCGTTTAGAAACACTATTGCAAACATTCATTTCGCAAGATTTCAAGTAAACCTTGCAAGCTATATTATAAATTGTTTATAATCATTTGTATATATTCATGTTTATATTTGAATATGTGTAATTAGTAAATATATAGTTAGTATCTTAGCTCTAGATTAGTTTATTTCTTTTGTCATTTTTTAGGACTTAGTTGGCTAATGGAGCCATTAAACCCATCGTGTGAGTTCATTCCAAACGACTTGGGTTATTTAGACAACCCCGGTCCGGATTTGACCTTCCAGTTGACGGTGTGTCACTTACTCCCATCTACACTGAGATGTTGAGTTTCCTCTCTTTAAGAGTTCAATTTGTCTTTCATAATTTTCCAATCGGTCTTTCATCTAGGCCATTTTCTCGACCAATGTATCTTTTTCTTGTTGCATAGCTTATAACTCGAGTGTTTTCACATGATCTACACCAGGGATTTTGAGTTTTTTCTTTAATACTTGAATTTATTTGTCCCTTGTGGTAATTAAATTTTGTACAAA
>JASDQU010753343.1:30835-47922 GCA_032191745.1 Picea mariana | reverse complement strand
TTCCCAGTATCTTTCTTCGTCTTCCCACTTTTATTTTTTTCTTGTGGCTTGGATTGGATGTCCTAAGGTTGCCCATATTTTATTTGTCATTTTTTCTATGGGTTGGGGCTACTCTTTCACTACTTTTTTTTGCGAGGGGTTCCCAGACCCAAACTGTCATGTCTTTTATTTCATCTTCTGCTCGATTTTGACAGCATATCAATAGGTCGCGCCCAAGGATGAGATATCCAAAAACTCCATTTTTATCTAGATGTATCTATGTAGATCGTCGTGGTACTTGAGCACTAGATTTTTCTTAGAATCTTTGATACCCAGCTTGGTGCACAAGGTATGGAAGACATTAGTGAACTCTGGCAATGTTTGGTCTCTTTCCTGCCGCAGTGTGGTCCATCTTGTATACAACTCATCATAACTTCCAATAGGGTAGTATTATTCTTTAACAGCATCCCTCAAGGAACCCCAAGTGGGTGCAACTGCAAATAATGTGGATCCCTCTATTTTCTTTTTCTCACAAAAAGTCTCACACCAATCTTTGACATGGGGGATGGCCTTGAGGAACAAAAGTATAATATTTTCTCTATCAGAAAAGTTATTGACAGAAAAATACCCTTCTAGAAGGTTTAACCATTTATCTACGACATACACATCTATTTGACCTTAAAATATAGTAATATCAAAATTGATTTGTACCTTGAAGGGGGTGACACTTCCTCTTGAGGTGGATGCGTCGCTTGTCGACAGTGGTCAAAGGATTTGTCCAAAGTTGTTCATCATCTCGTTCCTCTATCGCTCAAGGGATTCCTCGAACAACATTTTGAAAGGATCTCATGTCTCGTTGTATTTATTTTCACCCACCATGGATGATTTATTGGGCATGAAAGACCAATTGTCCTCAAGAGAAACAAACTCGAGACCCGACTCTCTATACCTTGACCACGTCGGGGACATGCATTAAAAAAACCAACAAGGATTAGATTTCTCTGATACCATTGATCTGTATTTATGAGAGAAATGAAATGAAACAACATATTTGTAATATTAACACAGGGACACTGTGAAAAATAACAGAGATACAGTAAAACTCGACTTCCATTAAATAAGAAATATGTTGAAAACTGTAAAATGCAGACTGAAAACAAGCTTGCTAGAATGGTGGCAGCTTATCTCTGAGAAGAGATGTGACGGCTACGCTCATTCGCAAGAAGATGAGTATAATGAGTCTTTGACGGCATTTTTACAATAAACATGAATTCCAAAACCCTAGACATCCAATCTAACCCTAGGAGATGAAGCGTCAAAATTCATGTGGGCCCCGTTGGGGTAAGTTAGTACATCAACTTCCCGATGTCGTAAATTTTTCATACAATATCTATTTAGGAAGCACGATAGGTCGTTGGAAAGGTATTGATGAAGAACTTCATTTAGAGGGGTCAATCAAAGCCTTTGGCTATCATTGAGGCGCCCGATAGTGAAAAAGCGTCGTTTGGGCCCTCAAAATGGCCTGGGAAGTTCAGGAACCAAAAAACTACTAAAAATAGTAAGTTGTCAAAAACCTATTTTGAGCTAGTTGGAAAAGGTGGGTGGCCATCGAGATCCTCCTAGATCAATAATGGAACATTCCATAGTTATTCTCAAATATTTTTGTTATTTTCGAAGTTGTTTGTCGGATAATCCACAGTTGGTGTCATTTTTTTGTCAACGTTTCGAATCCGAATCTGGATTCATCATCAGGACTAATCGTCAATTGATAGCTTTGTTGATCTCGGTCAATTAATAGTAATTGTGCAGGAATTTTTGAGATTTAAACCTAGGTCGGCTCTCTAAAAACCTATAATTTTTGACAAAAAAATGACACCAACTGTGGATTATCCGGCAAACAACTTCGAAAATACTCACCACAGAAATCTAAAAACAACTATTTTTGTTATTATTAGGGTTGATTTTTTTAGCATGAATAGACGTTTAAATTATTTGTTTGATTTTGTTTGTTATTATTAATAATTGTTTTGATTGTTTTGTTTACATAATATCATACTACAGATCATGGAAGAGAGTTGGAACTACTCATTTTGGGAGAATATTTGCTAAAGGATTGAAATGAGAAAACTAAAAAATCGCTTCATTTCTCAGGAGGCGAAATCAAATATTCGTTTCTGGGAAAACAGTAACAAATTTACGGAAATGCTCGAAAACCCATCTGCATAACGGGGCTATATACCTTAATATCAATGATTTTCTCCAAAAACAACACAATTTGGGAGATACAGACATATTTTTGACATGAAATTTTCCATATTTTGCGTTGCATTCAGCCTCCAATTTGGCTTTTGTTTGAATGACCTAGGGATATCAGAGATTGATTTTTAGCATGAAATTAATTAAATTAAATCAATTTATGTAGTCTAGGCTAATAAAAAGAATATTAGAGCTTTGGAAGAAGTGAGGAGAGTCTCTTGAGATGAGAAAATAATTGTAATATTTTAGCATTATTTTTCCCTTAAAGACTTTGTTTTTTTAGAGGAATAGGAATAGGAACAGAGGCTCCACCAACAATTCATGGATCAATATTTTCACGAAGCAATAATGCATGAATTTGAGAATTGGTCTCATAAAATCTTTGTATGAGTTTCTTTATCAGGGTAATAAAATTCACACTCATTTTCATTTATCATTGTTTTCTTTAAGCTTGAATGAAATATGAACTTTGTCTTCATTTTTTTTCATTTAATCTTTTATAATCATGGTCTTTTGAAATTTATTTCTGAAGATTATTATTATCATTTAATTTGATCTATATAATTGTAAATTGATTCAGGTTATGTATTATTAAAATTATTTTTCATTTGTCACGATTTTCATTTGATCCAGATGCAACAATTTAAATGGTCTTAATGGAGAATGAGTTCAACATTTTGATTAGTTATTTATACACATAAACTGAATTTATTTTAGATTGTTTGGTCCTGCAGGATAGAGTTTTACTTTTTATTCTTTCATGTGATTATGTAGTTGTATGTTTATGGTTATTGGATCACATTTAGATTAGTTTCTATTTTATATTTTCTTTATATTTAGATTTAAATCATTTTTAGGAATCTAGAAGAGCTTAAACAAAGTCTCCTTTCGGGGAGCAAAACATTTTTGTGGCTAACGGAGCCCTTAAACCCATCAGAAGTAGCTACACCAAACAAATCGGGTTAAATTCAAGAACCTTGGACCGGCTTAATTCCTTTAGTCGGCAAGTGGTCACATTCACCCGTCAACAAATGGCGCTAGAAGGAGGGATAGGTAAAATTAAATGATTGAATGCTTTAGTTTCAAATTGTTTGATTTAATCATTTAGCACTTAGCCTGTAATTATTTTGATTTATTATTTATCCTTTTTTATGTCATAAATATGCTTAAGGGATGGTTAGATGACAAGATAACCTACTTGGATTTAATATTTCCATTGTGATGATAATTGATGGCTCCCACCCAAATCATTATATGGGAATCTGCTTTCAATTTTCCATTAGTTAACATTCCTCATGAGACAATTTCTCTCTTGTTAAAACTCCAATTTGATGGTGAAGGAAATATATATGCAAAGGATCATCTTAACAAGTTTTGTTGTAAATGCATCAAGCATAATATTACAGATTTAAATATTTTATGCAAGTTGTTTTCTTTCACTTTCAGAGGTCGAATCAAATGTTTGTTTGAATCTTTTTCGACCTATTCTGTTTTTGATTGGTTTCAATTTGTGAATGAATTTTTAGATGTCTTTGAGGTTTATGATTATGATAAATTATGTGAATATTTCAAGGATCTACTAATCAAGGATGATTCATATTCAGAATATTTTTCAACAAACATCAACCATGTTCTTTTTAAGTTTCAGGTTGATGATTTATCTTTCATACAAAATCTTATTTCAAATGCGTGTGCCCCTTTTATTCAACAAGATTCAATTACAAATGATGAATTAGATACAGATCATAACATCAATTTGCAAGAGGAATGTTTTTTACAAAATGAGATGGATTCGTTAGAAAATTTTGAACAAACGGGAGGGGTACAACCAATTGAGAATAATTTACTGACAAAAAAACTAGTATTTCTTACAAACAACTTCATATTCCACCTTATACCAATGTAGATATAGTGGAAGAGGATTTGATTGTGAATCAAGATGCATGTTTATATTCTTCTAACTCTTTCTCTAATCAGTTCCCAAATTCAATTACTAAAGGATACATAGGTGATGAGTATGATCTTAAGTGTTCTAATATTTTAATAGAACCGATTAGAGATATAGATCTCAAATTTAAAGAAAAAACCTTAAATCCTTATCCACAAATCACACCTTGTTTACAAGAAATATTAGATACATGTCTTGAAATTGTTTTCGAAAATCCTGTTGAGCGTATTATGTTTGAGAGTGTATCATAAAAACAAAGTGGAAGCATTATGGCAAGTGAAGAGGAATGTCTTGGAAATATCATTGTTGATTATCATTTCTCAAGAGAATCTTTTCATTTTCTTATTGATGATTCTTTCTATTCTTTATATCCTGATCTTTTCGTAGGTTCAAATGTGCATAACACTTTATCGACTTCATTCTACAATTCACCATCACAATATGATATTCTTGATATATCAAGTATTGGTGATGTAATTGTCAAACACAAGAATAATAAAGACGGATTTGATGCTCTTTCACTACAATCATTCACAAGAGAGAAATATATGTTGTGAGATTATCCTTCTCAATTGATTTCTAAAAAAGACAATGCATTCATTATGGAGGTCAAAGATTCCCTACTCCATATTCATTCATTGATTAGATTAAACTCTCATGGTTATACTGCACATTTGGAACCAATTAATCTCATCAAAAGGAATGCTCAAACCAACAATTTGATTTATAAAATGAATCTCCATACGATGTGTTTATCAATTGTAGATCTAAATCATCAAAGTGATAATTTGCATTATGAGTTTCATTATATGATTGAAGATTGGCTTGAGAATTCATATCTAAAAAATATTCAGAGTAATGGTAAATTCATGCTTACTTTGTTTCTTATTGAAAATATAGGAGGTAAGCATGACATGTTTTTTTCATATCCTCCATGCGAAGAAATTCATGAATAGGTGGAGAATTGTCAAGAGAATCGGGAACTTTGGTCTTGGTCGATGGTTATGTCAGGTCCCCATAATTTTGGAAAGTTTTCTAAATTTAGTTACATTCTTCCATGCTTTTGTGATCCATATAATGACAAAATTGCAGAATGGATGGAGGGTTCATATATTAAAAAATTTTGACATAATGGTAAGGATATACTTACTTTGTTTTTTAATGAAGAACATAAAGGTAAAGGTAAGTATGATGTGTTTATTTTCGTTTCTGAAATACTTCAGTCCATCTTACTAATTGGAAATTTCTTTGTCTTTGAAAGATTGGAGTTACTTCAATGGTTACATTGGAAATTCCATTTCACTTAGTTCCTATAGAGTATAATAGTGTAGAGTAGATTTAGGAATAGCTTAGATTTTATTTTCTTTCTTTCACTTTGTCAATTTGAATAAGTGCAGCAAGGCGTCACTTTCAGGACGAAGGAAAATCATCAATCATGGAAGTCTTCTCTTCTTTTCTTTTTCATTACTCATTTCCTTGTTTATAATGTTTAAGTGTTTTCCTTCAAGTCATATCTTTAATTTCTTATTATTTTAAGCTTTATTGCGGAACGTTTTAATATGATCATTTTTTCAAAACTAGCAAGCAAGGATAATCTGAGTAAACTAATGAAAAGGATCTCAACTTTTGATTATATTCCATTTAACATTACCTTTAAAAGGTCGTATCTTAAAATAATTTATCAATACATGCAACTTAACTTTGCAATGTTTATATGGTCATTTCTCTACAATTTTAAAAATCGAAATGTTGTAAAAGAGACGAGCAATAAACAATTGAAATTGATTTTAGTCTTGACTTCTTGAATGGACTTAACTTGTTTTGAAAATGACAAGTCATGACTACACACTCTAATAAAAGGTTCATTTATTTTTCTTCATGTACATAATCCGTAATAAAGAAGGCCTTATTAGCTTAACATTTTATGTGGAAAATGACAATTTTGATACTAATTCTTCATCCGAAGGAAATAAATACATTTTAAGGGTTTCACTACAATCAATTCAATTAATCAATTTAATTGATAAATTTGTATTTTATGAATTGGTAAACTTAGCCCCTTTACGATACACATTCCTTCTATTGTGACAAAAAAAATCACATTATATTTTCCCATAAAATGTTACTCATATTGATAAGGCTTGTTTTGGTATAATTTTATTCTTTTCTTTTCATTTTGTTTTCAAATTTGTTTGATTAAAGTTGGATTTCTTAGCTTATTTAATATTCTTTTATTTTGAATATTTGTGGTGTGACAATCATTTATTTTGGGGTGTTAAAAGATGAAAGGTTGATTCTATTATGACTATCAAATTTTAAGATTAATGGATAAGGATTTGTTAATCCCAAAATAAATGGTAGTCTGGTTTAAGTAAGTCATCTGAGATTTCATATTTCTGAAGTTTTGTGCTTGAAGAAATATTTTGCAAGTTGATTTTCAAAGAGAGAATCACCCTTCCCATGGTGGAACACCTTCCAAGTTTTACCTTCATATTAAAACCTAGCTGCATTGATTACTTTTCCTTTTGACTATTACAAATTAGTACAAAATGTTATATTTATATAATTGTTGCAATTATCTTTTAATCGGTTCCCTCTTTAGGAACAAATGAGTGAGACTTGTATTATTATCATCTCAAACCTCTTAATGCCATCCCACACTCTTAGGGAGTAAAGTTTTCTTCCCCATCCATTAAGTAATCTCTAATGAGATTAACATTAATCATAGTGCAATCTTTTTCATATAAAAAATGACATTTAAGGGGTTAGTTGGAGGATAGGAGGTCCCATTGCGAGCCAACCTATCATGATCATGGGTATTTATAGTATGACATTACCATCATCTGGTCACCAAGCCAGGATAATGGCTCTCGGTTACATGACTGAGGGAAAGGAGGTCTCATTACGAGCCGAACTTTTCATTTCTATAGATATTTGTGAATGACAATGTCACTATCTGATTACCAAGTCAGGACAATGGATTCCAGCTCATTCTTTAGAAAAGTAAAGAAAGTAAGTATTCAAAAAAGGTTTATAAGATATGCATATTTAACTAGTGGATGGTATAAAGTAGCTAAATGGGTTAAAAGGTATCCATGTCGAGGTTGTGGATGCCTGTTGACTGCAGTGGCTATGCCTATGGTATTAAAGGTAAACTATAAGATAACATCTTCTAGTCATCATGAATTGTTCCTTAGGGTGTGTTCCGATGAAGAATATATTTTGTAGGAAGTTTGATCAATGAATACTCATCTTTGCATTTTGGGTAATAGTTAGAAGGTTGTCCTTTAAAAATCAATTTCACATGGTTAAATATTTAAAAGGTTGACTTGTTAATGTGGTACAAATGTTTTAAGACAAACTCTCTTTTTGTCAAAAACCTTATCTTTTGTCTTCTTGTACATGTAAATATTCTATTATCTATCCAAAGATAATTGCTTCGTCCCAGTGTGTTGCCATTTGTTGGCCCCCCAACAGTCCCCCTTGATTTTTTTGTAAAACTTCAAGGACACCCCCTTGACCATTCGAAAATATCTCTTTCATGACATCCGACTCTATCTTACTTGATCCGAGAAGATGATTTTATGGATTATTTTGGTGTGATGGTTGGCTTGTAATGTAATGACTTCGGAAAATTGTATTGACTCAGTCTTTGGTATTTTGATAGTCCTTTTATCTTTTTCTATTTTTTTCTTATTTGAGTGGTTTGTTGTGAATTGTGTGAATATTTTGTGATTTAAATGTTTCCACTGGACATTATTATGTTAAATATTATAACTATTGAAAGTGACTTTAACATTGGTTCTTCATTCTTATATCGATTATTTTGAATTTTGAATTTCTTGATTTTCAACATGAAAATTCAAAACAAGAGTATGAAGGATTTCGTGATGCCTTTCAATGATTAGAAAATGGTTTCATGACATGTTTTTATTTTTAGGTCTTCTCTGTTGGTTAATGAATGAAAACTTTGGTTATCATCATGATTCGACAATGGAATCCAAGAATAGATTTATTATTACTTTTATACATTTGTTCTTGTTTTCCTAATACTATTTGATGATATTTCAAAAAGGAATGATCTCATTTGAGCATGAGATAGAGAACTAGATTTCGATGAATATTCAAGACATGATTTGCTTTGGGCTTAGTCCTAATGGTCATAATCCTTATCGTGACTTAAAAAATTTATTTATGTATTTGGACCTTTCATTTGAATTACATGGAATTACAAAGGTCATTACTATAAAAAAAATTGTTACTATCATGTCATGGTTTTCAAGTCATTATTGTTATTACTTGGTCATTATGCAAAGTTCTTTGCAATTAATTTTTTTAATGATCGTTCTTAATTCGAAAAACTGAATTGATTACATGTTACACTATGTTTAAGACATGTTTCTAATAAAACAATTGAGACTTGCATTGTTTACCGTCAATTAAATGGAAAAGTGGACAAGGTGAGTGACATAGAAATTTTAATGGATAAGACAATAATAACAGGAGTTACCCATTTCCCTTTAGAAAGAGAAAAGTGGCCCAAGAGTTTTCCAGTGATTTAACAATTCATTTTTATGCATTTGTTTATAGTTTGTTTGTAAAATAAGCATAGATATGAGTTTATTTTTATTTTTTGTATTATTCTACTATAATAATAATTAAATATTTGATTTAAAACAATACATAATGGAACATTCCATAGTTATTCTCAAATATTTTTGTTATTATTAGGGTTTGATTTTTTTAGCATGAACAGACGTTTAAATTATTTGTTTGATTTTGTTTGCTATTATTAATAATTGTTTTGATTGTTTTGTTTACAGTATCTCATACTCCAGATCATGGAAGAGAGTTGGAATTTCTCTTTTTGGTAGAATAGTTGTTAAAGGATCGAAATGAGAAAACTAAAAAATCACTTCACTTCTCAGGAGGTGAAATAAAATCTTCATTTTTGGGCAACCGGTAACGAATTTATGGAAATGCTCAAACACACATTTGTAGAAAATAGTGATTTACCTTACTCGTGAGGATTTTATCCAGAAATGGCACGATTTGGGAGATACGGGCAGATCTTTGACATGAAATTTTCCAAATTTTGTGTTGCAGTCAGCCTCCAATTTGGATTTGTTTTAACGACCCAGGGATATCAGAGATTGATGTTTAGCATGAAATTAATTAAATTAAATCAGTTTATGTAGTTTGGGCTTATAAAAATAAGATTAGAGATATGGAAGAAGTGAGGAGAGTCTCTGGAGATGAGAAAATAATTGTGATATTTTAGCATTCTTTTTCCCTTGAAGACTTTTTTTTTTAGAGGAATAGGAATGGAGGCTCCGCCAACAATTGATGGATCAATATTTTCACAAAGCAATGATGCATGAATTTGAAAATTGGTCTCATAATTTAGCTCTGTATGAATTTCTTTATCATGGTAATAAAATTCACACTCGTTTTCATTTATCATTGTTTTCTTTAACCATGAATGAAATATGAACTGTGTATTCATTTTTTTCATTTAATCTTTTATAATCATGGTCTTTTGAAATTTATTTCTGAAGATTATTATTATCATTTAATTTGATCTATTATTTAGGTTATGCATTATTAAAAGTAGTTTGCATTTGTTACAATTTTGATCTTATCCGAATGCAATAGTTTAAATGGTGTTAATGGAGAATGAGTTCAACATTTTGATCATTTATTTATACACATAAACTAAATTGATTTTAGATTTTTTTGCTCCTGTAGGATAGAATTTTACTTTTTATTCTTTCATGTGATTATGTAGTTGCATGTTTATGGTTATTGGATCACATTTATATTAGTTTCTATTTTATATTTTCTTTATATTTAGATTTAAATCAGTTTTAGGAATTTAGAAGAGATTAAATGAAGTATCCTTTCGGGGAGAAAAACATTTTCATGGCTAATGGATCCCTTAAACCCGTCGAAACTAGCTACACCATACAACCAGGGTTAAACTCAAGAAACTTGGACCAGGTTGCTTCCCTTAGTTAGCGAGTGGTCACATTCACCCGTCAACACCCCGCTAGCAAGAATTTAATGGGGATATTCTATACCAGGATGAGTGAGATACAAAGATATTTCTGATTATGAGATGTACTTAAATAACACGGGAAGGCTAAATTGAAAGTTCATAGACTTTCTTCAGAATGGATCACTTAGGATGAAACCTCCCTTGAACAAAAGCATGACACATTATGTAACTCAGGAAGCATGGATTATAAACTAGAATACATTCGTGATACATGAGGCATCAAAAAATGCTCCATGTGGTTGAAATAATAACCAAACAGAGGAGATTATGCTAAAAAACAAGAATAAGTCTCCCAAATCCATATTAAACCCAAAATGTTGAGACATTGACTCAAATATTGTGTTGTGTTCAAAAGAGACAAGACTACTACCAACAAAAGAGATAGATGCTTCCCCCTTTCTTTTTATTTTTTTTCTTTTTCATATTATTAAAGACGAAAAAAGAATAAAATAATTCTATAGTACAGTGGAGGAAACAAGTGTCAAGGGAAAGAAAACTAGTTCCAAAGCACAAGGAACATACCTATGCTCAATACAAGGAAGCATGTGTAGGATAAGAACACTTGAGGGAACTTTTCCTCTAGGGTTAAGGTGTCGAGTCACAAAGGCACAAATTGCAAGTCTAGCAACTGGTAGGAATGCATAAGAAAATGGTTCAACGATGGCAAGTTGAAGCTGACAGTATGCCTAGAAGCATGAGCGGTCAATATGCAATGCAATTACAACTCAACAAAATTTTGGAAGCCCCATTGGTGAATTAGTCAGAAATAGATTGAGAGGAATTTATAAGGCTTCAATGCAAAGACATGGTGGGACTAAAGAGGGCTTTCGAGCCTATAGGAAGACTGCATCATAGGTGTCAAAAATGCCAATGATGTAAAAATTAGGACACCCATGAAGGAGTAAGCTCTACCATCCGTAAGWGACACCTTTAAGAAACTTGAAGGTATGATGTCACTAATGGATGGGKTGGACCCTATGGTAGATATGTGAGYGATATGGATAAATGCATTGTGCAGGAAAAATGGAACCTACTCTATATGYCAGTAAAGAACACAAAACGTGTTCAAGAATATGAAAAGTGATGACATAATTAGCAACATATGTTAGAGGAATTCCCATAGGTAATGACCAGAAAAATATTGAGAAGAAGATATGTAGCTTCAACACAAATTCATGGTGAGACTAAACAGGACTCCTGAGCCTATGAAATTATTTCAGCATGGGCACCAAACTACGAACAAGGTTCTAACTAGGAAACCCATGAACGGTAGGCTCTACCACATGAATTACGACACTTCTAAGAAGCAAATAATATTATGTGTCACAACTTAGTGGGATCAATCATAAGGAAAAATGAAACAAGAAACGGATAACAAAAAAATGCATGAAGGGGAAAATCTAACCTATATGTCAGTTTCAATATCATTACCTGTTAGAACAGATCGACATGGAACGAAAAGGTACCAAAGAAAATGTCTCCAAATTTCTGTATATAAGACCATAAACACTCACACAAAAGTTAACAAGTCCAATATAGAAACTTCTAACAAAAATAAGTATTAATGGATATGGAACTTGAAAACAAGAAACCCTAAAAGTACAATATGTACAGAGGACTGCACAACCTTGCATCTTATGCATAATGGTTCTCTAGGTAGAGCCCATTTCTAGGCTTAAGACAAGGGTTTTGTTGGTAACCAACCAGTAAATCTTCCAGTTCATAAAGAGGTCAAGGATCCATAATCATAGCTTCAAGGATGGCCTCATATGAAGGAAACTCAACATCCACGAAACTGGGACTTGGCAACTAACAAATACTAGGGCTCAAGGTCTTACAAAGGTTGGATCATGTTGTCATTGATGCCAAAGGATTGATGTCAAAGTGACAATGTCTTGTCATAATATATTGATGAAGTATGTATTGTCATGCATAAATGAAGATGGATCAATGTGTTGTCATTGATATATGATGTCATGCATAAATGAAGATGGATCGATGTGTTGTCATTGATGGGTTGATGCATTCATGTATTGATCGTTGGATCATATGATAATTCATAGAATAAATGACAATGGGAAAATGTCATAGTGATATATTGTCATGGGTTATTCCAGTTGGATTGATGTAAATATGACTCATTTTTGTCTTTCCATGGTTGATAGGAAGTACAAATTTATGAACTCCAAAGTGGTCCCCTTATCGTGAAATCCTTCACAGGAAGACGCTTTGTGGTTGAGTTATCCTAGAAGTATGGTTAGAGAACCCATGATTAATTTTGGAATAATGAGATGAAGGTTAGTGAGTTTGTCAGTGAAACTATTCTAGATGGGTAGTNGTTATCCTAGAAGTATGGTTACAGAACCCATGATTAATTTTGGAATAATGAGATGAAGGTTAGTGAGTTTGTCAGTGAAACTATTCTAGATGGGTAGTTCTTGTCATGCCATTTCCGGTGGTATGTGGAACGTTGCATAACTCCTCACGGTTTGAGAGTTATGGCCTTACAAAGTTGGAGGACCCTCATATGTTGGCTTGAAGCCCCAAAATGTCAAAGAAGTCAAAGTGCTTACAAAGAAGAAATTATTTAAATAATAAAATGAAGTGATAAATTCAAAAGAGGATTATTTAAATAATAAAGTAAGTGGAGAAATTTCTAATTATAGAAAGTAGTTACAAGAAGGTTAACCCTAAAATGAGGAAAGTGGGTTAAGTGGTCAAGTGGCTATTGGATATATGGACAAGTGGAAAATTGGGAAAAGTTGGACATAGGTGACTATGTGGACAAAGTGGCCAAGAAGATGCTTCTAAGGAAGCTACTTGGAGAGTATAAATAAGAGGCAAGGGTCTCTTGTGACAAATATATCTTGAGCATATATTGAAGATCTATTCTGAGAGAGAGATTGACTGGAGGATCTCATGGACGCATCAAAGTTTCTGTAAGTCTGAGATCTTGATGGAGAAAGTTTTGGATGTTCAAAAACCCTAGTTTATGAAGGAGTACATGAGTAGCAGTGGGCCAAAGAGCGTACATACACGGGCTACAGTGAGTCAGAGTGTGTACACATGTGAGCTGAAAGAGGATAGAGTTCGTACAGTTGGAGGAAATCATGAAGACTTGAGTGTGAGATGGTGCCAGGTTTTTGAAGTCTAAAGCAAGTTCCAGATTTGCATTCTATGGGCTTGGATCTGCCATAAAAGTTCTAGTATGGTTGCATAGTTGTCTTGATGGATATTCTTACTTATTATATGGTGAATTCTTAAGACATTCTTGGTATGGATTTGGTGATATGGTTATGTTGATTGATTGATAGAGTGAGCAGCACTTTTATGTTTCAGTACTGATATAGTTTCCATAGTATATTGGTTACGTATGTTTGAGTAGCATTCATATTGTATGGTTGAGGAGCATGAGTAAGTTGTTGGAGAGTATGGATGTGTTGAGATTGGTTATGGTACAAATTGGACAGTGAAAGACAGAAGTGAATGTGACTGAAGGCTGCAAAGGATCTGATTTTTTCATGGAGAGAAAACCCTAGTTGTTCAAAAGGCACATGCAGGCTGTAGTATAGATAGGCCGCGTACATACGTGAGTTGTACTACTGRTAGGGCAYGTACATACACGTGCTACACTACTGACAGGTTGTGTAYCTGTTGAMAGATTGGTATCTGTTGAGGATYGATTCCTCTTATCAGTTGGTGTTGAGTTGTGTAAGCCGAGTCTTTCATTATAGAGTTGGTGCTCTTGTGGAGTTGTAATTSTATTCAGTTGTTGTTGATAACCCAAGGATCTTAGTCCRTAATGAAAATAAATTGTACATACATCTTGTGTTCTTTGTGTTCCTTGTGGTGATCACTTATTGATGATATATGTTGYTGGTATATGTTGATGATATATGTTCACATATAACTAATTATAAATGACAGTAATAAGTGGTGATTAAATGGGATTGCTAACTAAGGAGTTTTGTGAAAGAAAGTTGAAAAAGAGCCCTACATTGATTCACCCCCCCCCCTCTCAATGTGGTCGGTGTGTCCAACAATTGGTATCAGAGTGGGCCTTCACTATAAACCTTAACAAGCTTGGAGGAGATCCATGGACACACAAATGGATGATGAAGTTCCAATCCTTGATGAGGAAAATTATTCTACATGGAGAATAGAAATGAAAGTGCATTTGAAGGAAATGGGAGTGGGTGTTTGGAAAGAAGCTATTGGTGAATCAGTTCCTTTGAAGAACAAGTCAAAGTTTGCAGCGCAAATGGAAGAAAAGAAGATTGATGCATTGTCTCTCAAGACCATTCTTAGTGGACTCTCAAGTTCTATCAAAGAGAGCATGGTACAATGCACTTCCTCCAAGGATCTATGGCTAAAGGTCGAGAAGACATACCAAAGAAAAAAGGAAAACCTTGAAGAAAATTCCATCAATATCAATGAAGGTAAAGAATCTCCAAAATCCTTTGATTTCAAAATTTCAAAAAGTGATGATGTTGAATATTTTTCTACAAGTGAAGAAGAAAAGCTAGAAACGGTTTGTGTAGATTTAGATTATAGTTATCCCATGGAAGAAGTAGAAGAAGAACCATCATAGCTTAAAAATAAAGTTGAATGGGGTCTATTTGAATACAACTATGACCATTGTTACATAGAATATAGCTATCTTTCTAAGAACACTAAAAGGTTTCTTAAAAATAATCAAAGGCATATCTTGAAGTTAAAGGAAATGCTCAAGGAATAAGAAGAAAGTAAAAAGACTCAATTAGAAGAAAAAGAAGAAGAGATCAAAAGACTAAAGAATGAAATAGAAGAAAATAAGAAGCTAGATGATGAGATTAGCAAAAGTCTTGAATTTAATGTCCATGTCAAGACCCAAATTGAAGAAGCCAAAAGGGTAGAGGAATTACTAAAGAATAAAGTAAATGAAAAGGAAGAGTCATGTCATAAGATGGAAGCTGAAGTTGTTGATCTTACAAAGAAAGTAGAGAAGTCAAACAAATTCTTGAATAGCTCAACAATCTTGAATGAGATCTTGGATAGTCAAAGATCACCAAATGATAAATCAGGTCTTGGATACAGCAAAGAAGCTACACATATTGAAGAAAGCACCTCAAAGAAGCATGAGGTAAGTCCCTCATTCTCAAAAGATGGAAATAATGTTGCAAGTCAACCATCTACACAAGGCAAGGAAAGTTTCAAAAGAACAAAGCAAGGAAGATATCAAGAAGACATCCTTACACCTCAAAGAAGAGAGACACCTTCAAGATGGACACCAAAGTAAAGGTATGAAAATATTTTTCATGGTCACTGTTACTCATGTAATGAATATGGTCACAAAGCTTTGGAATGCAGATTTTATGTAAGGAGAGATAATGAAATATTTCATAACACCCTAAGGTGTTGGAGATGTGATCAAGTAGGACACATTGCTGCTCACTACCACATCATGAGATGCTACAGCTTTAGTGGGTTTGGCCACAAATCCCAGGATTGCTGAAACACAAGAAGAAATTCCATCAGAAGTGCTTCAAATAACATGAATAGAAGAAAACATGAAGTTAGGAAGGGAGACATTTTTGAAAGGATGGAAGTTAATGCAGGAGCATCGCCAGCAAAGCAAAAGCATGGAAGATAGTTGGGTGCACTAGCTCACATTTTGAAATATTTTGAATTACAAACGATCAATGTATTAATGTGATATCTGACAAAGATTTTTGAGTTATGAACGTCTTTAATGACTGGAGGCTGAACCATCATGTAAGATTGATGGGGGAATGTATTTTGGTTTATGACTCGGATCATAGTACATATTTGGAGCTTGTGCTCTTATCTTTCTGAGTCAATATTTATTGTAATAAGTGTTAAGTAGTTGATAGCATTCAATTCCATTTAGATAGTGTAGAATAGTTGGAGGGAATAACTCAAGAGTGTCCCTTTGTATAAAGCTTTGTAATATTTCCCAGTAGAGGTTGTTGATTGTGGTTGCTACGGATAGAGGAGAACCGAGCAATAGTTGAATCTATCTTGTATAGGTTAAGGAGTAGTGAAGAACAGTCTATGTATGTATACAAGTTTCAGTTGGATGAATATAATAGAGGAACATTTTCCCAAATGTGTGTTGATTATGTGCCTATCTGAATGAATGGTAGAGCTTATGTTATTTTTCAATTCTCTGTTATTTCTGTTATTAACTCCATGACTGCATTTTCTTTGTTGAATGTATGAGTCATTGTGAGGATTTGGTAAGTTTCAATCGTTTCTCTTCAGTGAGAGAGTGCAAGGTGTGCATAGTGTCCGCAAGGAGTGTGTGACTGAGTCTATTTCATAATCGAAAGCTCAGAAGAGATACTGAAACTTATATGAATGAAAGGAGTGCATCAACGTCTGCAAGGAGAGTGAGATGGAGTTTTTAGACTCGAAAGATTAGGAGGATTAGCATGATTTATGTCACGGGAGACAAAAGCAGTTGGGAAACAACCACAAGGAGTGTGAAGTTCATCCACAAAGCAGCCGAGTGTAGAAGAGGATATTTTGCAAGGTGTGCACAGATCAAAATCTCGACTAAGTGTCGAGGATATTGTTCAGAGGAACAAAGAAAAATCAAAGAAGGAAATCTCAAGAGGGAGAGAAATGGAATTCTTTAAAGGAGAGAATTCCTTGAAGTCTTCACTGAAAATCAGTGACTGGGAGATTCATTCTCGGAAGAGGGTGAACAATTCCAAACTAGTGGATCTGGTGAAGCTACACAGAAGATAGTTGTGGATTGTTTTGGTACCTTGGAGTTCGGCAAGTTTGAGGACTTGGCGGAGGTAGAGTCACGAGGCCCGAAGTCACGATTCAATATTGACC
>JASDQU010753342.1:23816-48423 GCA_032191745.1 Picea mariana | reverse complement strand
TGTATCATCTTGAATAGTTCCTCTCTTTTTTCTCTTGTTCGGCAATAGTCTTGATATTTGTGCAGAAATTTTTGTTTCATCTGATCCCATGTTGTGATTACATGACCTCCAAGACTCATGAACCATCTTAATGCATTTCCCTTTAATGTTGTTGGAAATAGCTTTAATTTTTTAGAATTGGTAATTTAATCATAACTTCTGCGTAATATATCAAACTCGAAAAGGAATTCATCAGGATCTTTAGAAGATAAACCATGAAAGTTAGGTAAAGCTGAAAGTGGAATATTCTTCGTAGGAGCTACTCCTCTAGGAAGATCACCAATAGGAAATCCTAAGTTAGAAAAATAGTTTTCATCGTTTACCTCTCCTTCAGGACCTACCTGTTCTTCATGGTGCAGTTCTTCATTATACCCATCCATGGTTTCTTCTGTTTGTTCTCCTACTGCACTTGCTCGATCCTCAATGTTTTCTGCTAGTTTCTCAACTGTCTCAGGGCTCCAAATCTCTTCCTCCATTTCAAAGTTCGCTTGAAAATAAGGTTGAGGCTTTGGTTTTTGAGAGCTTGGTCGCTGAGGAACAAAAGATTCAGATTTTGATATAATCTCGTCGATAAAAGTCTTTCTTCCTCCCCTTCCTCTGCCCCTGCCACCT
This sequence comes from Picea mariana, assembly GCA_032191745.1. Taxonomy (NCBI): domain Eukaryota; kingdom Viridiplantae; phylum Streptophyta; class Pinopsida; order Pinales; family Pinaceae; genus Picea; species Picea mariana. Next base: position 47,772 of record JASDQU010753342.1, on the reverse strand, counting down.
GTAGGGTTAGTTTTCTTGGGGGCTCCACGTCCTCTCATGCAATATGTACATCTGCAAGAAAAACATAAATGATTTTGAAATCTATAATTGCCTTCCCCAACAACGGCACGAAAATGTTGGTCACTATAATTGTTTATTAATTAAAACAATCAAGTGTTACATAAATTGTCAACCAAGGGAAGTCTGTTTATTTCAAAGGCAATCACACACTGTATATGCTCAATCTCAAAAGCAATCCAAAGTTGTAGTAAAAGTTACATTAATCACACCTTTCTTTGAACAGACTGAAGTTCTACTTTGAATTACAGTAAAAGTAATCTTTCTATTGCAAAATTCAAGATTCAAAGGAAAATAATTATCAAAAGAATCCTGGATTATATTAAGAAACAACAACCTAGGAAAAATGAACCTTTCAACAATCTGCAAAAGAGAAGACTAACTATTCTGTAACAGATAACATGTCCCTATTCCCCTAAGTAGGAATCTTCAGCACCTGTCTCTGACTATCACACTTTCATAAACTCATTCTGCAAACAGAATTACCAATCAAAATGATCAACAATTACCTAGGAATGAATTATATGAAAACGATGCAACAATTAGTTGAAACAGAGTTTCAGAAAAATAGAGTTTTAACAAGGAATGAATAAAAACAATAATTAACACACTGCAAAAACTAATGGGTGAATATTGTGAGGACGACGGGCCCTCTCCTTCTCACAAGATTCCCCAAAAATGAAAGGGAACTAAGAAGAAATGCTCAAAATGATCTTTTATTCATCTGTTCAATGTAACAAGTTACAATATCAAAAGTCAACACGCTCCTTCTCTATAATTCCCTTCTAGCTAAGCCTTTTGTAATCCCTCTCTAATGTTGATTTCTCCTCTATTTAAAGAGGAGAATCCTCTTAATACAATTAAGCATATGATTACATGTGTACATACAAATCCTATTCTTAGTCTGATCTAATTTTCTATGATGGAATATAATATTTTGATCTTCCATAGCAAAATGTTGTTACAATGGTTGTAATGGTGCTGGTTCTTAGGTACAGATGTTGCGGCCAGTGTAACAGCTCCTTTAATTATCTTTCCTTGTTACTTCTGTATATGAAATATTGTTTCAGCATCGCAAATCACAGATTGTTTCAGCAATGGGATTTGTGTATTGTTTAACTGTTTCAACAATGTGGTCTTCAAGAAGCAACAATATATTAACTTCAGTCTTCAAACTATTTTAGTAACTATATACTTTTGATTAATGGCTAAGTATGAAAGTAATGTAAAATTACATGTAAAACAAATTAAACATATAGCAAAGAGAAGAAACGTTATATACCTTTGGAAAGATAGATTAAGGTGATAATGTAGGCTTAAATATGAGCGGGAAAAGGATGTAATGATAGCAAAAAGTATGAGCAAAAAGGTACATTATAGGTTCCTAACAATTAGGAGATGTGTAAGGGAAGATGAAATTCATGATATTTTGCAAGACATCCATGATGGTCCTTGTGGAGGACACTTCGCAGACAAGAGGACCGCTTATAAAGTTTTGTAATCTGGTTATTATTGGCCTCATATTTTCAAATATGCTAAAACCTATGTATCCAATTGTGATGAATGCCAACGAATGGATAAGCCTACTGCACGAGACCAAATTCCACTTCAAGCCCAAGTAGTCATTGAGCCTTTCGAGAAATGGGCATTAGATTTTGTAGGGCCCATTAACCCTGGATCTAAAAAGAAAAAGTGCATACTTGTATGTACTGACTATGTGACTAAGTGGGTTGAAGAAAAAGCATTACTAGCTACAAGTGAACAATCAGTGGTAGATTTCCTTTTTAATGACATCTTTACTAGATTTGGTGTACCTCAAGAAATTGTGACTGATCAGGGAACTCAATTTACTCTAATCTAGTCAAAGTTGTTACAGAACAATACCAAATTAAACACGGGAAATCTACACCCTACCATCCACAGGCAAATGGACAAGTAGAATCTACCAACAAAGTTATTGAGTCCATTCTTACTAAAACAATAGAACTACACCACAAGGACTGGGCTGACAGATTACTAGAAGCCTTATGGGCTTATAGAATCACCTGGAGGAATACAACATGACATACACCCTACGAGTTGGTGTATGGGAAGAATGTACTTCTCCCCATATAATTCTAGATCAAAACCTTCAGGACTGTAGTGCAAGTTAGCATGAACTTGGATTAAGCCCAACAACAAAGACTCTTGCAGCTTAATGAGTTGGATGAAATCAGGCAGGAAGCACTTCAAAGAACCACTCTCATTCAAGAGCAGAGAACAAAATGACATGACAAGTATCTCAAAAAGAAAAAATTTCAACAAGGATATTGGCCCCTGTTGTATGATAGCAGATTCAAGAACTTCAAAGGTACATTAACTACTCGTTGGATGGGACCTTACAAAATTGAAACTGTCTATGATAATGGTTCAATCAGGATAAAGACAATTGGCGAACAACAAACACCACTACTTTGTGAATGGTCACCGGTTGAGAATTTATAACAAACCCCTATCAAAAGAGGAATTTTTGACTTGTATACTACAAAATTCAGATATGTAGGGGATTATTAAGGAAGGATACCTTCCTACTGATCCACATTGATTGATTGGTTTATTTTTAAACTTTTGTACATAGGTGTGGATTGTGTTTTGTTAATAATCTGAAGGTAACAAGGGATTCTTACCTCCTTTTGTTTTACTTTCGCATTTTATCTTTGTAAGTAGATTTCTATAATTTATTTGATCCTTCAAGAACTTGCTAAACATCAGTTTGTAGGCATCAACAATACTATGTTCTGCTCTGATACCAGAAAATCCTGTTCTAGTCTGGTACCAGTAGTCCTATGCCGGTCCGGTACCAGAAGTCTTTCCTTATACAGTGCTATCACGACACATCACCTAATTGACAAGGAATGTTACGCATATTTCAAAATCTTATGTCAATTAATATGAAGTATGAAGCCATGCAACAACCACTTAAGTTGGAACCAAGAAGCCGAATGCAACATCAAAGGGTAACCCTTATGAAGAAATAATTTCTTTTGGTTTTGTTGCTGACTAAAGGGAAGTATCTTTAATTTCTTTTGGTTCTGTTGCTAGCTAAAAGGAAGAATTTTTAATTTCTTTTGGTTTTTTTGCTAGCTAAAAGGAAGTATTTTAATTTCTTTTGGTTGACAAAGAAGACATAATCTTTACCTATGATTGTTAAAAGAACCATGCTTAATTTGCTTCAAAGTCTAGAGGTTGCCTTTATCCAGTATTTTAGCATGATTAAATGGATAAAAACTATATTAGCCTACAAGTAACTATGTCACCCTAACTAGACTTCAATAGTATTCATTGGATTATCTTTTCTAAAGAGTAACATATGAGTATATGAACACTCTCTATCATGGGCACACTAGGAAAACTTTTATGGAAGAGGATGTATCAGTACCCTAAGGTAAATTTAGGTCATTCTCTTATGGACAAACTCAGACAAAATTATACATCTGGATCTAATGTGCAATACATAAGTTTATTTTTCCTTCAAACAAATCTTTAAAGACATCCAAATAAGAGAATATACCTTCCAACCCAATACCATCCCAGCCTGTAAAAAGGTTTTCAGACGAGCCTCCCATGTCACCATGCAAAAACACTCTTTAATAAAAATTGAAATAGGTGACTATGGACAAGAAGCCTCTGATGGAAAAAGGGTTTAAGAGACTAACCCACCGGGATACTGAATAAGTTTGCTGGTAGCGGGTACCGGTCTGTGGTATGACTAGGCAAACCCATCAGGGTACCGAACATGCTTGTTGGCAATGGGGCATTCTGCCTAGGGAAGGGATGTCACTCACTAATTATCACAACTACCCCACCGGAGTACTGAACAGGCTTGCTAGCAGTGGATTATGGTTGAGAAATGTCTCATCTATACCTTTTTTATTGAAAAATTCACTTTTGTCATCTAAAAAATGAACTCTACAAGCAAAGGTCACTATTGACATTTATGAGATACAAACTCCAGACAATTACTACAAGCAAATGTCCATTTGAGAATTACCCTAAGTCAACTTTACTAGTCTGACATCGAAAGCCTACATTACCTAAGAAGGAAACTTCTTAAGAGTGGAGCCCTAACTAGGGAGTCTAATCTACTTATACTGTGAAAATTATCCATAACATCTAATGATAGTAAATCTCTGAAGCAAGTTAGGTTGGATCTATTCTTCTGGAAAAAATATAAAAACCTCCCTGTTGACACTGCTAAATGCTACCCTTGTCAATAAGTCATCAAAATAAAGGCAATTTCAAAATTGTTAGGCATGTGATCATATGCTAGGTGATAAATGTACTTTTGGAATTTGATTTGGTTTCTTTTCTCTTATCATTTTTCTTCCATTATGATACAGGATGTTAGATCTTCTTGCACAAGGATATGCAACATCCTCGACATGGGGGAGGGTCAAAGAGCTCTTTTCATAACTTTTTTTTTTCAGACTCACACCTCATCCTCATAAACCAACAGGTTCACCCTACAACACTACAAAACCAGACAAAAAAGAAGACAAGCATAGAATAAAGAAGTCTCATGAAGTACAGGAAATTCCGGTACCAAGCTTCCAGAAAACTCCAGCCTAAAAAGATGAACTTTGATAATCTGCAAGATTCAAATACAAAGGCAGTCACATATGCTATGGGTATTGATTATACAATGGTAAAAACAAAGGTAACATGGTATTATTTATTTTCGTTTTCTTATAAAACTACAAGAGGTATGAAAACCTATACTAGATCTTATGACCTTAATATTAAAATCATGCACCTAACTTTCAATTCCCTCATACCCATATGCTTAACCTTAATCAATCCTCTCATCACATAAGCGCTTGAAAATGATTGAGGGAAAAATCACATCAAAAGTGTGAATATGGAGCATGTCTAGTAATGATGAGCCACAAATGTGCTTCATCCTTAAGCAAATCAAGAACTTATCTTGTGTCATGAGCCACAATTCAACATCAAATTCACCGCTCAGAAGTCTAATCACCTATCCCAAACAACAATGATGCTTCGACACCCAACGTTCTGTCCCCATCATTACGCTAATGGGAAGAAATGAAATGGCTTATCTGGGTGGTGAAGCCATCCAGATGAGCCTCATCTTGTCTTAATTTTCCCTTGCGGCATATTTTCACCGTTCGAATTATCGATGCCATCACCATATTTTTATGTCATTACCAACCTTTCTCCAGTTTTGAGCTCACTCCTCTCTGTGATATCCGGTACCAAACCCTTACCCTCATAGCTGACTACATCCTTGTGCTACAACCCAATTTTTACTCACAGTTTATAAAGATGGTTGTAAGTATACATGAACTGGTCTTCCAAATTTATAGGGAGACCGAGGAGTTCCAACTATGTAGAGATAAGTATGTTAGAGCGGGATGGATTCCATTTTTGGAGAAATTCACAGGCTATCATGAGAAGGTATCTCACGCATTTATTCAGGGTTGCGATGGAGATATTGCGCACATAGGCAATCTACAACTAACAATCAATAAGAAACTTTAAGGGAAGCCACGAGATTACCTAACATAGGAGCCAAGTATTTCAAAGGAGTAGGAATCAACAAGGAAATGTGTCAACGATTAATGAAAGAAGACCATCAACACCCTGATTGGAAAAAGGGGATTCCTAGGAGCTATATCAAGGAAGAGTATCATCCAATGCTTGCTAGTCTTCAACGATTCCTCACTTGTGAGGGCAGGTATGATGTAACCTTCCTATATCATCTTAGACTTCTATTACACTTTGAAGGAGGTCCTGAAATTGATTTCCCATATTTTTTATGGATGAGTCTGAACAAAATGGTAAGAGGTGTCAAATCCCTATCCAAAACTGAGAAGACTAGCATTTATAATCAAGGTCTTATTAAGATGTTAGTTATACATGAAATCAGGAAGCAAGGGATTAGCTGGAAAATCCTCATCACTCAACACCTTCCCATAGAAAACAAACCTGTAGAGGGAGCCCAGCCTACTCCAGAGAAAGATAAGGAACTTCGAGAGAAAAAGGGAAAGAAAGATAAGGTAACTCCATCATCCTCTAGAACAATGAGCCAAACAGATAAATCTAGTAAACAAGCAGGGCCCTCTTCCACAGTCAATAAGATTTTTAAAAATCAAGAATCAAAAGGTAAATCCAAATTAGTGGAGGAGACCTCAACAGTAGCACTTGAGGAGAAGGGTCATAAGATAAAAACTGTGAGGAAAAAGAAGAATAGCTCAAAAAATAAATATGAATAGTCTATAGAACAATCCCCTGTAACCATTCCAAAAATAGAAAAGAAAAAAAGGAAGCTTGTGAGCACCTCTGATCCATTACCCCCTTGTAAAAGAACCACAAGGAGAATGGAAAAGAAAGGAAAAGCAGTTGTCAGTCCTCATACACATGAAGACCCAATAGATCTTACCTCCCCTTCTGAATACCTATCAGTCTAGGATGACATCCCTAGATTGACTGAGGAACAAGTTACTATTACTTTATGTGGGATGAGGGGGGAAGTGGAGGAAAGAGAATACATCCAGCCAGAAACAATGAGGTCAACAAGGACCTTAACAAAATAATAGATGAAGAAAAAGATTGGGGAGATGCAAAAGCAAAACCAGGAACTCAAACAAGAAGTGAAGGAATACCAACTAATGGACATGTATATCAAAAAGGAAAACGAGCAACTGAAGGCAACCAGCTAGAAACTTCAATATGACCATGAAGAGACTTCTAATAAGCTCAAGAAGGTACTAAGACTCTTACAATACATTAGGGTCATAAAAAGGGAGCTGAAAGAAGAAGACTTAGCTATCAACATAATTGATCCACAGAAGTAAAGAACGGAGTCTCAAATTTTGAAAAAAATTGAGTTTGTTTCAGTTGCATGAGGACATGCAATGGTTTTGGCATGGGGGAATGTTGAGCCTCTAAATTGACATCCCCAATACCCTATTATACTCCTCATATATACCTTTTTGGCTTACCTAAGCTTGAATAAATGACAAAGAACACTACCATTAGCCATTGATGAGGTCATAAGGTAAATTATAATTGAATTCATGCATTTTGTGGTTTATTGAGCTAGGAGACTAAATATTTAATTTACTAATGTTTTAAATTTCCATATATGACCTTTGACCTCTAATGAGTCCAACATTTTTGTATCAGCTCAGGCATCCGATACTTATGCTCCAGATTGCCACTGTCCAAATCCGATACCAAGTGTACCTTCCATCTAGATCTGGTTCCAAACCATTCTTTTTCGTGATCCGGTACCAACGGCCACATACTATTCTAGTCTGGTACCAACCACTCGCATGCTGTTCGGATCCGGTACCATCTACCGAATCTCACCTGTCACGATCCGGTACCAATACAGGAAGCATAATATACCAAGTTTATCCCTAGATCGTGTCCAAGATAATTGTTGGATGTTTGTTGAATCATCAAAGTTTTAACAAGACTATGTTAAGTTAGTTTGTTTATTTCTTCATCCTCATACACTTTGTGTCATGAGGATGCAGCTTAAAATATGTAACCAAATATATAAATTTGACAATTGACTGATCTGCTAAAGATTTCACCTCCTTGTGTTTCACGACTAAGACTGTTAAATAGTCATGGCAAGGATGGTGGATGTATTAGAGAGTTAGCATAACACAGTATGTGAAGTAGTGTTACATATTGCAGAATAGATTTTGAGTTGAAGTTTAATAGAAAGATGCCATTTATTTCCAGGTCTTGATCATTTATGAATGAATGTGAGTTGAGTTGTTAGCATAGTTTAATTCTATGTTTTGAAATTTGAGTAAGAGGAAAGTGTGGATTGAAAGAAAGCTTACTATAGACTCCAGTCGATGACCTGTTGAAGCGGCAAGGGCCCACCGTCCAGAAAGGTCAACATCTTTGTAGATTAGTATTAGCATTTGATTTCAGTAGCATAATCGCGAGATTAGTTGAATCTTAATTCTTTGAGATGATAGCAGTATAGTTTAGACTAGGATTTTGATTATATGATTGCTTAGAGATCTTTACTTACTCTGTTTTGCATATGTTATGTTTTTGTTCTTATGAATTTGATTTTTCCTAATGGACATGTATGTTGACAGCAGTAGTCAAACGTATTTGGATAAGAACTAGTGAAGTTCATAATAGAATATTGTGAACCACAACATACTCAGTATATTAATTATTGAACTGCCCATGCTATGTCTTGATGATTGATATGCGATTCCCTTTTCATAGTGTGATGGCATGATTAGCTTTTTGGGTCAGATAGAAGAGTTGATCTATCAAAGAAATCCATTTCATACTTGCATGTGCCATAATGGACTAGATAGCCTCTCTGTGAAATACAACCATGTTTTGTTTCTAGCATGCATAATCTAGAACAGTTTTATACTCATGACATTAGAATTACCTTCCTTACTGGTGTCTTGTAACTCTGTTGATTACGAATCCCGTATTGATAATTAGTGAGTGCATTATACTGAACATATAAGTAGTACACCAATTATTGTTAGACCTTAGATAACAAGGGAATGGCTATAAAAAAGAATGTTAAATTACATTTTTATATATATGCATATGGTGTATATTTTTGTTGCGCATTTTGGCAAAGTGATAATACAATGGTTATGCATTGGGTAATGGAATCGGTAGCTGATATACATATGTTATAAATGTTGGTGGCTCATGGGAGAAATGGCTTTGCAATTTTTATGGTGATTATGCTATGGTTCAGATTAATGTTGATCACGCTATGGGTGATGATTCTATACATGATCATTTATATTGTATAGTGGTCAAGGGATTTATTTAATTTATATTGAGGATATGAACATGGGTGGCGCACTTGGCAAGGTAACCATGCGAATGGTTGAATTGTTATGTGGAACTTGGATTATGTTATGTTTTAAATGGTTGATATTCTTGATGCATGGGTTGATTAATGGTGTTAATGGGGGATCGTTGGCATGTACTGTGGAGTAAATGAGATATGGGTGGAGGCGAAGTGAATTTATTGCACACCACCTTTAACCTTCCCGTTGGTCTCCACCCTAATCAGACTATTGTTAGATTTGGTCATTGTGTTCACGCTCCAGATTTTTAGCAGGGTGAAACCTCTCGGCCACCTCTCTCTTAAGGTTTTCAATTAACAGGTATGTCTCTTTTGGCCATTATTGACTTCACTGTGGTTATGAAATGTTTTTAGCTCAGTTGTGTGGGTTTGTGTTTGTCCTGAGTACTGCAACTGTGTGGAATTTTGGTTTTGAATGGAGAATGGATGGTTCTTCTTATAATTGTTTGAGTTCATCGGAGTTGGTGGTCTTCTTGGGTGATAGCTCTTTGTTACCACCACATTTGTTAAAAGGTTTTTTAAATCATGGATGGATGGTTGTATTCATGAATCTTGGGTATAACTAGAGCTTCGTTTTCCTATTCATCCCTGGTGAGAACTGTCTCTTGTTCACAAGCATCATAGTCCTCCTTGTGTGTATGCCTTTAGCCTCGAAGTTTCACTATGGTTTGTGCCTTTCCTCCTGTGATGGTTACTGTGAAAACCCTTAACCCTCCAGACTGGAGCTGCATAGGGAGTATATCGAGCCTATTAAATTTTTCCCGATTATTGTGGTCTATTACTTCAAATGCGGGCCCACCCGTTGGTCGTATGGCGGTCGTGTTGGTATAGCATTTTCGTCACTGCCTCTGTGTTAATAGCATGAGATTTACATTGAAATTTACACTTCTAAAAGTTTATAGTTACCAGCCTGATGTCAAAGAACTCAGTTATTTTTAATGGAAGGGCCTCTGCCCATTTCAATTGGGTGCGTGGGTATACACAGTTACCATGACTTGTTCGGTTGATTGGTTTTTCCTTAACACAATGACGAATTGTTGGTTGATGTACAGTCACTAGTATTTGTGCTTATGATGTTTTGGATAATGGCTGGCATTGGTTACAAGGTTTTGGTGTTGTTCACACATGTCACATCCTGTACATGATGTTTTGCAAAGTAAATTATTTGACTGGATATTCCTACTGCATTGTTTGTCGTTGGTAGAATAGGTTTGAATATGTGTGGCCTAGTCACTTACAGGCGACTTAATAAATATCCTAGAATGATGTTTTGAGTTATGTCATGGTCATATGTTGCTATTTGATTATTGGAAATATTACACTAGGATTATCTCAGTTGTGCATCATGTGTATAGTATGGATGACTTGTTTTTACACTCAGTGATATCCACTGAGTTTCAAGTGCGTTATTTATTGCAATTGATCACTGCTGATGAAAGTCATGTTGGATATTTGGCTCAACTTTTAAGTCGCATTGAGATGTTTTGTTTTACATTGGCATTTTTACATGGTTTTGGAAATTTACTTCTACATAGCCTGTGTCTAAATGATGATTGTTGGTTATATAGTCAATTTCCTTTTCAGTCGTGGCATGTGAGGTTTTGATTATTTTGATCTTCTACTGCATATATATATATATGGGAATGAATATCATTACAAATATTGATTGGCTCTATTAAATAAGTAGTGACTTCATTATTATTTTTGGGGAAACACTACTTTCAAATATAGATGTGGATTGGGGAAATGTATGGCAGTGGCAGATGTTAATGATTATAGATTGAGTGCTATGTTGATTGTTATTAAATGTAGAATGTGCAAATAAAGGGAACATAACCTTTTACAAATTGTGTGAAATACTTATGTTTTGTAATGGCACTGTATTGGATATTAATGGACCATGAAATTAAGCAAATAAACAGACATTATTACTCAGTCATGTGATTGTTGGTGGATGCATATTCTTCTTACTGCAAAAGATGTTATGGATTACTTAACTAATCTAATGAACAGTAAATGTTCCCCCCCCCCCTCATTATCTCATTTTCTACTAATTACAACCCTCTCACATATCCCAGATTAATTTTGTTCACTCCCTGTTCTGATATTGATTACAACTAAGATAATTTATGTGTTAATTAGATGAAGTGGCAGTGTCTTGAGTGGATTGCAATAAGGTTTTTTTGGGTTGATTTACAGTTGATTGTTGTTTTCATTAAGCAATGACAATTTCTTCTCCCCTTTCATTATATCATATTTTCGCTCAATACAAACCCCTCACGTATCCCAGAACACTGTTTTACCCCCCTGCTCATTGATTAACGTTAGAACAAGTTGTATGGATTGAATTGCATGAGCCTGATACATTCTGATCCAAATCTATTTCGTAATTTTAAGGAGTTGTCCTGCATGGTTATTTAAAAGAATATTTGCTAAGTGTTAACATATCCAGGATGAGATTCCTACATGGTCAAAAACATGTGTGAAACCCTAGCGCTCTGCAACGTCTCCATCACACTCGTTTCTTGCATTGACACACCTACTCCATGCCTAAAAACTGAATCTCTCTGGTAAAGGCACTATGCGACAAATGACCAGTCAAGATGAGTCCGGAAGAGGGGGGGAAACCACCCTCGTACAACAATATTACAACCAATGACAGGGAGAGAACTTGTGCCAAAAGACCCACCTTCGAATCCTCGCCACATCTTCGAGATTATATTCTCACATGGGAACAGTGGATAAGGAAAGAAATGGACGTAGAACCTAGTACGTTGCATCCAAAAGCTTCTCGAGGGTGGGAACCAAGAAAGTGTATCCTGCAAACGGACAAACTTCCCCGTTATCTTATAATCTCACAAGAGTAAGAGAGCACACCTAGTTCATGATGGAGCATGCCCTAATAGGTAAATTCCTTGGACTATGGCCAACTAAACGTGACCTCACCCGATGGATCAGGGACTGGTGGAACCCTAAAGGAGACTACGAAGTTCAGCTTAGCTCCAAGGGTTTTTTCACAATCATCCTGTACAACCTTGAAGACAATGATAGAATCTTAAAAAACAGACCGTACTTCTACAACTCAATCAGATTGTTTCTATGCTTTTGGACAGACAGATTCAGTCTAGAAAAGGAGGACTTCACAATGGCGCCAGTATGGATCCATCTGTACTCTCCTCCTCAAGAATTATGGATGGAAGAAATACTCATGGGTATCGGGAACACAATGGGGCACTATGTAAAATCATCAGAAGCCACAAAGATAAGAAAATACATCTCTTATGTCTGCATCTATGTTTACATGAACATCTCAAAATCCCTACCAGGATCAGTAACTCTAGAGTAATAGGACGAAGAATGGAATCAAATAATCGACTATGAACACATCCCCTTTCAGTGCAGTAAGTTCCACGAGCATGGCCACCTCTTCAGAGACTTCCCCTTGAATGCTCCAAGCACCAAGGATGGTGAAAATAAGCAAAAGGATGGATTCATCAACGCCATAGACTGGAAAAAACATCCACCAAGGAAACAGAACCAGGGTGCGACTCCAAAAGTTCCAACCAAAAATTCTTATGACGTTCTGACTTATATGGCAGAAGAGGAGGAGATCTAAAACCCTCATCAAGAAAAAACCCAAGAAAGGGGGAAAATCCTAGTGGAACCCACACTGACTCAAACCAAAGGGACAACCCCAGCCACTCAAACAAGAATAGATGGGGAAACGATGTAGTTAGATGAAAAGGATCTGAAGGAGATAGACTTGGAAAAACTAGAGGAAGCTCTCAACCAAAAAGATCTGCAAAACATCCCTGTGGACCAACTTCGTAAAGTCCACAAGGGATTCAAAAACTCCACAATAGGATCTGTAGCAAGACTGGGCATTGCCACAGATCCAAGCACTGAATCCAAGAGGGAACCTAGGGAAAACAAAAGGAGGGGGCATAAGACATCCCACCAACTTATCAAAGAAGTAGGAAACCTAATAATTAACTTAGGACAGATCCAAAGGCTCTGGGAGGGATACCTCCACACCCCCCCTCATTCCTCATGATGAATATAATCACATGGAACATCTGAGGGCTCAATGGCAGATCCAAACAAAGGATCCTCTGAGACTGTATCAAAGCAGAAAACCTAGATGTTATACTATTACAAGAGACAAAATGCACTAGACTAGAAGCTGAAACCATCTTCCGTAGAAGTTGGAGGGGCTGTGACTTCTTCCATTTAGATTCCATGGGAGATTTTAGAGTCTTATCCATTCTATGGAACCCTAATACTGTCACGATGAAATAGCCCTTCTCCATAATAGGCACACTCACGAATTACTTCACAGTGACAGGGTCTACCAAGGAAGGAGCCATCACAAACGTTTATAGACCGCAGAGCGCACAAGACAAGGAAAGTTTTATACAAAAACTATAGCACATCAAAACACTGTTGAACACCCCCAACTGGGTCTTGGGTGGCGACTTCAACATGATCCTGACACTTGAGAAGAAAACTAGAGGAACCAAAAGGCTGGAGCAAGACAGTGGTAAGTTCAAAACCCTCATAGATCAGCTGAACTTGGTGGATATTGAAACCCAAAATGGGATATTCACCTAGTCTAATCAATGCTCTAGCCACCATCATGTGGCTTGTTGTTTAGATCACTTCCTAGTCACAGAAACCCTAATCGAGGAGGAACCTACAATGGAAGCTAACATAATGCCAAAATCAGGTTCAGATCACTGGCCTATTGTATTTTGTCTGGATCTGAGAAACATCCCCAAACCTAAACCCTTCCACTTTGAAAAGTTATGGATTTCTCACCTAGACTTCCATCAGCTGGCACAAACCTGGTGGAGCTAGGATGAAATTGACCATGGAACCCACATGTACATATTCCAAAAGCACCTCAAAAACTTCAAGCAAAAACAGAAGATATGGAACAAATCCACCTTTGGAAATATCTTCCAACAACTGCAGGAAATTGAACACTCGCTGGAATACTTGAAATGAATCTTCATCTCAGGAATCAAAACCCCAGATCTAATGAAAGAAGAAGAGGAACTCCACGCAGAATGGGAGGAATGAAAAAAGAAAGAAGAAATTCTATGGCATCAAAAGTCCAAAGTTCAATGGCTCAGAGAAGGAGAGAAAAACACAAAATTCTTCCACCGAGCAATGTCTCACTGCAGATACATCAATCGAATAAATAAACTGGAGGATGCTCAAGGTAAACCTATAAGAGAACATGCCCAAATTGTCGAGGATATCAACACCTACTACAAAGACATTCTCACGGAAACCAACAAGAACATGGCAGGAGCAATTCAGGAAATAAAAAGTCACATACCCTCGCTAGTCACCCCTAAGCAGAATGAAGCGCTTCTACGTGCTATCACTCAAGATGAAGTGGACCTAGCTGTAAAGGAAATGCCCCAAGGAAAATCACCTGGCCTAGATGGATTTACCACAGACTTCTTCCATCATTGCTGGGATCTAATCAAGGAAGAGGTCTGGCTGGTTGTTGAAGAATCCAGATCATCAGGACAGGTACTCTCTACACTCAATGCAACCTTTCTCACTCTCATCCCTAAGGAGGATAGAGTCACTCATCCTAGGCAGTTCATACCTATATCCCTTTGCAATGTGATCTACAAAATCATCACAAAGGTCATCACCAATTGCCTCAAGACAATCCTACCTTTCATCATATCCAAAGAGAAAGCAGGCTATGTGGAAGGGTGACAAATCATGGACAGTGTTATTCTGGATAATGAGGTGATCCACTCTCTAAAAATGACCAAGATCCCAGGTATTCTCATCAAACTTGACCTCTCAAAATCTTTTGATAGAGTAAGCTGACAATACTTACGCTCCATGCTTGAGTCCTTTGGTTTTGACAAACAGTGGGTAAACTGGGTTCTCAAGCTCACCTCCTCATCCGTTTTCTCTATCTTGGTTAATGGAGTACCCTCCCAACCCTTATCACCATATAGGGGAATTAGACAGGGTGACCCTCTATATCCCTTCCTCTTTGTGTTGATGGCAGAAGGTCTAGGGTGCTACATCAAGGCAACGATTCTAGAAGGCTCCCTCAAAGGCCTGCCCCTGCATAACATCCATCCATCACCTTCGCACAACCATTTTCTAGATGACACCTTACTAATGAACACTCCCATAGCTCATGAAGTCACCAAGATAAACTCCATTCTCTCCAACTTTACGAAAGCCTTAGGTATGATCTTAAACCTTGAAAAGTCTAAGCTCTACTTTTTCAACATGGCGATTGCAGTACAGAACCATATTCCCAGGCTCTTAGGAATACCTAAGAGCTCCCTTCCCTCCAACTATCTTGGCATACCCCTCACAGGGGAGCCAACACACTCCATTTCTTGGGATAGCTTGCTCCTTTCTATCTCACACAAGCTAAGCAATTGGACTTTCAGACCTCTCAATATTGCATCTAGACTGGTGCTCCTCAAGTTTGTCCTGCAGGATCTGCCCACCTACCTCTTCATGGCTATGGCAGTGCCTATTTCGGTAATTCAAGCGATCAGAGGTCTTCAAAGAAACTTCTTGTGGAACAATCATCAAACTAATAAAAAGTGGGCAATAGTTAGCTGGGATAAGATATGCAAACCCAAAAACCTTGGAGGGTTGGGACTCCGCGACCCAAGAAATTTCAACCAAGTCATAGAGAGAAAATGTGGTGGAGATGGCTCCAGCATCCGACGGAACTCTAGGTGAAAATCTGGAAACAAAAGTATGCCCCAAATATACAATATGGCCAGTTAATCATATTCAATGACCACATCCAATGCTCTAATATTTGGAACACGGCTTGGCAAAATCACGCTCTCATTCAAAGGCATGCCTTTTGGGAAGTCAAGAATGGAGAATGTGCACTATTTTGGAAGGACTCGTGGCAGCAGCTAACACCCCTTAGAAATTTGGAAGATCTCAATCCTCTTAGAAAGAAACTCCATTTGAATATCTTCCAGAGAGTCAAAGACCTCTGGAATGCGAATCAAAGGAACAAGCCTTGGAGACAATGGAAAACAAAGATATCGGAACTATAGCTCATAGAGGACATGGATGTCCAAGCCTAGAAAGCATGCTCTATCCATAGGAAGATACCAATCAAAGATGACCCAGACATTCTCTATTGGGGGCACTCTACCACAGGCATTTTTTCAGTTAAAGAAGCCTACTACCTGTAGGGGAACTACCAAAACGAGGACTTGGAGATCATCTAGAGCAATATTTGGAGTGGAATTCTTTGGCCCAAAGTTTCAATATTTCTATGGCTCATAGCTCAAAACTGTATCCTTAATTGGGATAATATCTTAAAAAGAGGCTTTATTGGCCCTTCAATGTGCACCCTATGTCAACAGAAAGAGGAAACCTTGGAACATCTTTTAAATACATGCCACTATAGCTTGCAGATTTGGGATTGGGGATCCTAAGCAATGAAATGCTCTAATAGAAATAGGAGCAATATCAGGGACACAATTGCGAACTGGGATTCGATCTCCTTTCACAACCCAATTATCGAACGCATCTGGAAGCTTCTCCCGAGCTTCACTCTCTGGAAAATTTGGAAAGAAAGAAACAAATGAATCTTCCATTCAAAAATTTCTCCTCCTGCCAGCACTTGGGAATGTATTGCGAAGGTAGTCCGGGAAATGATCAACAACAAACCTTGGAACCTTGACAACCTTCAATGTACTCCCGAGGAGAAAAACATTCTCAAAATTCATTTTCACACCACTACGAAGGCAAAAGGTAGCCATCCCAATAGCTCGACAAGATGCCCCCCCACACCCCTCCACCAGGTTTTATTAAGATAAACTTCGACGGAGCCTCAAGGGGAAACCCAGGACCAACGTGATTTGGGTTAGTCCTGAGGAACCATGCAAGCGAGATCTTACATTTGGTAGTAGGCTACCTAGGTGAAAATACAAACAATGTTGTTGAGCTTCTAAGACTAATTCAAGGCCTCAAGGTTGTGACTCACAATCAATACTAGAAGGTCATTGTGGAGGGAGACTCTCAGATTATCATCCAGCTCATAACCAAAATTCTTCATGGAGACCATCCATTGAGGATCTCTCCTAGCTGGAGGTTATTGGGTATTCTGGAAGACTTTGGAGCTCTCATCCACCCCAGTCTCACCATAGTCCCTTCTCATGTGAAAATATATGCAAACAAGGTAGCGGACTGCCTAGCTAATGAGGGAGTCGATACCAAGTCAGAATTCATACACTCGCAAGCCAATTTTTCTAAATGTACTGATCTCTCAAGTCAATGCAAAGACCTTGCTAGCAGGGATGCCTCAACCCCAAATGGGGTGACACGATACATATCTCAAACACTTGGCACAGTGCATGGCCTCACCTTAAGTGAGGTAGGCCACTCCCCATCTATTCAACATTAACGATGGGAGCTGGCCATTATTGCTGACCTCTGGATAAGAGACCTCTCCCTCACGGGAAAGGGCCGACCTTGCAAACATTTACTATGGAAGAGTTAATGGGGAGATATGTCCCATTGTTCCCCAATAATTTGAATTTGATGAGGCGTGATCACATTCAGCTCACCCTTGCTTTACATATTTCCACCATTTGTGAGCTCTGGTGCATTCTTCTCTCCACTCTGTGTAGTTTTAATATCCTCTCCTTCACTAAGATGCCTAGGGAGAGAGGTAAACCTCGTCATGGTTCGTCTTGGTATACCCATGCTGCTCAACGATAGAGGAGACAACAAATGGAACAAGCACTCTCACTGGCCCGCACCATTATGCATCAAATTGCAAAGGAAAACAACCTTCCCCCCAAGGTTTATGCAGAGGATTTTTCGATGGAGGAGCATGCTCAGATGCTCAGACCTTTTCGGGAAGTAAACTCTCCTGTTGCCCTTGAAAATCAAGCAAATGGCAGCATGGCCGGGGGGAATTGTGATGATTTACCCACTTTTTATGTCGAGGAAGTACGCTATGAGGAATTGGTATCGCAGGGGGGCATTACTGAAGGTGAGCATCAGGAAGACACGGGAGCCAAGGACAAGGGAGATGGCAACATAGCTCCAGAGGCTGAAAAAATTGAGACAAAGGTCACTCCGGGAGAGGGTGATGAAACCCCAGTGCCACCTTCCACCAGAGCCATGCATGAACAGATTGGTGTCCCGCCACCCTTCCTCCATCCGACACACTTGGAATTAGTGTTTGAATTAAGGGGACAGATGGCAGACCAAGAACATAGGGTCCTCCTAATGAGACAACGTATGGATATGCTATTCGACACGTACTCCAATGCCCCAATGAAGAAAAAATTCCCAACATGCACCCAGCCATTCGTAATGCAGGCTAGAGAAGTGCATCAGGAGGACGAGGCCGGCAGGGCCACTGGGTAGTTGGTCTAGTTAATTTTTAGTATGGTTTTATCTTATGCTTACAGCCATGCTGAAGCTTATTTTTTCTCTATTTTTTATCATTCAGAGTCATGTTCAGGCTTCTAAAATCTCTCTGTACCACCTCAAATAGTTTCAATACTATGCATGGCCATCTATCCTGATTTCCCTCGAGCGCGACAGATGGCAGAACAACCTTCTTCTAGATGAAACATATGGGCTCCAAGTTGTGCTAGTTTTCGGTAAAATGGGGGCACACTTGGCGGTCTCAGTACTACTATATCTCTTTTTGTTAATATAATATAGTAGGAACCAACCTTTAAAAAAAAAAAAAAAAAAATATCCAGGATGAGTTTTTTCAGTCGGGGAAGCCATGGTCGAGGAAACAGAGGTAGAGGTAACTGGAACTGAGGCCCAAGAAGGTGTAGGTTCTCTATACATTTTGATGTTGACTCATAAGATCTTGTCAAATTGTTTCATGTTGGATTATTTAATTGGATTGGGCAGGGAATAGTCCAACCAAGGCCTGAAAGGCCTCCTTTCCAAGCCCCTCAAGCCCCCGGCATCCCTGTGCCTCCTCATGTCTCTTTACAGCCTAAAGTCCAGGAAAATGATGGGTGGCAGGAGATTTTTCACCCGACAGTCTCCCAACACTGTGGCTGGCCAAACTTAACTTTTCCTGCTCCCCCACCTTTTAACCCCATTGTCCAAGCTGCCCCTAACCACTCGCCAATGCAATCCTCCCATGCCAACAAGAGATTGAAGACTGAATCCCACCAGGCATTTGATAAAGGAAAATCTATTGATGTCCCTTCCTCACCCTTCGATGACTCTGACAAATCCATGTCTTCACGGATGCATTTGAGGGATGATTGTTCCCATGTGATCAGTGAAATAAAGCCTAAAGGCTTTGCCCAACCCAAGGAAAATTCATGGAAATCAAGAGATGACAACAACAACCAAGGAAGGGTTGCATCACATAATGGAAAATATGGCCTTTGAATTTTATGTTATTTATTATTTTATGACAGTGGACTTCATGGATTTTGGACAACATGTTTTATTTTGGATATATGAGTATTATTTTCAAATATTTTCAAATTTCATGAGCTAAAATTGCCAAAAGTAAATGTGTTTGAGGGGAGACACAAGGGGTGAGTTTGCTTAACTAATGTATTATGTTATGATTTTTATGAATTAAGAGAGTCACAAGGGGTCCCACCTACTCATTATTATTTATTTATGACCCTATTATGATTATTACCTTTCCTCCCCCTAACTAAAGTTAGTTGAGTCTTGTGTTATCTTAACTAATCAGTTGGTTCAACTACTTCAACCAGTTCTAATTTGTTAAAATCATAAGTAAGGGGAGGAACAAGAGGAGGATAGAAGAATAAAACATGCTAAGGTTTTCTCTTTGAGTTGATGTTGAGATAGTTCATTTTTCATTCATTCATATATTCATCATATCCTAATTCTCATTTTTTATAGCAGGGTCTTATTGTAGACAACAATATTCAGGGCTGAATCAAATCATTCAGACACTTGTTCTTCAGAGGTGTTGATCTATCTTTGATAGTCTGTGTAGACTTGTCTGTTAGTGAATTAATTTTCATGACTGATAAAGGCTATTGTGCAGAGTTGAGTGGGCAGCAATCTGTGGCAAGCTGATCCAACTTTTAGAGTTTAGTTTTGGTTTTCTGTCAGAGGTCCTTTTGTATGTTCCATTGAGGATTTCTAAGTTTGACTTTGGTCCAATATTTTTGTGTGAATTTTGGTAAAGACAATGAATCTTTGGTGAATTGGAATGAAATAAAGGATTTCTTTTTGTCTCATATATCTTGAGTATCATTTTGGTGTCTTTACTTCTATTCTTACATTTATTTCAGCAACTGATATGTTCATAAAAATACATAAAAATAGAATTTTCAGCAAGATTTTTGTTGATAAAAGACTAGCCTAAGTACTTGTAATTAATACTTGTGAGTTAGGATATATATTTTGTTGGCTATAAACAGAGGGTGATATTCCCGTCTACTTTAATTTAGCCAAGTAAAGTCTAAAAATGCTTGAGTACGATCAATTCATATATTTTCCTCAACATGTGGTCCATCTCATATACTAGTCCTCATAGTTGCCAACATGGTAATACAGTTCCTTTACCTCATCCACAAAAAATACCAAGTGGGCTCAGACCCATATGTTCCAGAATCCTTTGTGGAACTTTTCTCCTAGTATGTTTCCCACCAGTGTTTGACATGGGGGAGATCCTTAAGGAGAGCAAAGGTGATATTTTCCCTGTTAGAAAAATGGTGAACATAGAAATAACCTTCTAGAATATTTAACCATTTGTCTAGGGCATCCACATCCATATGACCTTCAAATAAGAGAATATAAAAATTAACATGTTCCTTGAAAGGTGAGTTTCCTCCAAAGTGATCGCTTGATGATGACATGCCTATTGATATCGACAGGTGTTGAAGGATGTGGGGAAAATTCTCCATCATTTATTCACTCTGTCATGTGAGACCTTGCTTAAGAAACATATTAATAGAATCTTTTGCCCCGTTTTTTTTATTTTCTTCCACCATGGAGGGTTTTTTAGGCGTGCGAGAGATATTTTACTCAAGAGAGATAAGCTTGATACCCAACTTGACATACTTGAACCTCATCGGGGACATGCACTGAAAAATGATCAAGAGGAGCCTGCTCTGATACCACTGATCCATATTATTTTTGTCACGGAATGAGAGCAGAGATATAATAAAGAAATGTACATAGATATCGTATCTTTCCAATAATATAACAGAAATGTATCATAGATGCAACCATAAATAGAGAGATACAGTAATACACAATTTTCTATTAATGAGCGAAAATGTACAAAGACTGTAAAAATACAGAGTGAAAGACTCTTTAGAATGGTGGCAACTTATCTCTGAGAAGAGATATATCCTCTACTCGCATTCGAAAGAAGATGATTGTTACAATGAGGCTCCAAAGGACTTTTTAACATAAGTAAAATCCAAAACCCTAACCCCAAAAGATGAAAATCCGAAAGGTTTTCGGGCCTCGATGGGGGTAGTTGATACATCAACTTTTTGGGGGCGTAACGTTTGCATACGATCTCTGTTTGGGGAGCTCTATACACCGTTAGAAATGTCTAACTGAGAAGAATGATTTTTGATTGGACCAGGTGAGTGCCATTAGCAGTCACCTGGGCCCCAAATCCCCAAAAACACATGGTTTAGGGCCTCAAAATGGCCCCAAAATTTGGAACATAAAAAACTGCCAAGATGGAAAACTATTTTTTGAGCCCGTGGAATAGGTGGGTGGCCATCGATATCCACCTGGATCAATCCTCCCTCCTTAGGAATCAATGGTCTCCATTTCGTTGAGTTCTCGAGGGAGAGAGGGAAGTGTTTGTTGAATCTGAATGTTGGTGAGTTGTTTTCCTTGCTAAAGAAGTTGTGTTATTTAGCTTGTTGAAGGCTATCATGAACCTGCGGCTGGAAGGGTTGGAAATTTTTAACCAATCTGGTTACATGAGATGACTGTGTGTAGAAAGAATCATTTTTCTTTGTTTCAATCTTGTCAATATACTTTTGTTGGATAGAAGGTGCTTGTACCAAGGCTGCAGTGGTTGCAGTGTCCTTCTGTGCACCTTTTGAATAGATTGTGAAGAAGATGAATTTTGTATTATGAGATACTACCTTACGACATTGTTTAGGTGGAACAGTAGTCAGAACTACCTTTGGTATTTTATAGACATGACCCCCCAGAGAAACAATGACACTACAAGATTGAGACCCATAAATAGCATGACGTTTCCACATATATGGTTGTCCCAAGAGAAGATCACAGACATCCAGTGAGGCAACATCACATAATACCTCATCCTTGAAGGGCTAGATTCTGTATGACAATCAACACTACTGGATGACACAAAGATCTCATCCCTGGTGAAGCCACCTGATGTTGTATGGTTGTGGGTGTGGTGTTGTTGGCAATCCCAATTGTTTGATAACCTCAATTGAGATGAGGTTCTTCTCACTTCTGCTATCTACAATAAAATGTAGTGGGGTCCCCTTCACCCACATCTGTGGATGAAAAAGGCACTCCCTCTCTTCAGGATCTGTTGGTTCTTCTGGTTGAATTGTTGCAGTCGCAACAATAACAATGGGATATGCATCGATGATCTGTCTTCTGTCAGTATTTTCTGAATTAGATTTTAAATCAGGGTTCGACTCCTTGTCTTTAATCTTGACTACCAATGACTATTTTGAGTGAAATTTATAGGAGTTGTGCCAGGGGATTTTGTGGAAATCACACCATTCTCCAGTGTCCTTCTTCTTCTTCCTGTGACCATTCTTTTCATGTGGCTTGGACTAGTTTTCAGGAGGTTGTTTGTTAGGGTCATCTTTATCATAATTTGGTTGTTGTGGATTTGCAGACCCAAAATCCTATTTTTTCTACTGCTTAAATTTCAGCTCTATTTTAAGAACATATCGATAAGAAATATCGAGTGATGAGATTTCTAGAAAATCCATTTTAGTTTGGATGTATCTGTGTAGAGCCCCACGATATTTCATAACCAAATTTTGCTCAAGAGCAACTTGCTCTGATACCATTGATCCAGATTATTTTCTGCACAAAATTAGAGCAGAGATATAATAAAGAAATGTACAGAGATATCTCAAATATCCAATAATATAACATAAATGTATTAGAGATGCAACCATAAACATAGAGATACAGTAATACACAATTTTCTATTAATGAGAGAAAATGTACAAAGACTGTAAAAATACATATTGAAAGACTCACTAGAATGGTGGCAGCTTATCTTTGAGAAGAGATGTGTTCGTTAATCACATTCACAAGAAGATGATATTTACAATGAGGCTCCAAATTCCATTTTAACATAAGTAAAATCCAAAACCCTAACCCCGGAAGATGAAAAGCCAAAATGTTTGCGGGCACCGATGGGTGTAGTTGATACATCAACTTCTCGGGGGTGTAACTTTTGCATACGATATCTATTTGGGGTGCTCGATACATCATTGGAAATATCTAACTGAGAAGAACAATTTTAAACTGGCCCAAATGAGTGCTATTGACAAGCACCTGGGCCTCAAATCGCCAAAAAAAACATCGTTTAGGGCCTCAAAACGGCCCTAGAAGTTTGGAACTTGAAAAACTGTCAAAAAATTGCCAAGATGGAAAACTATTTTGCAAGCCCGTGGAATAGGTGGGTGGCCACTGATATCCACCTGGATCACAGCTACATGAAGTTCCATTCATGAATTTTAAGTACCCAAACATATTAACAATATTATTTGTATTTCCTTCCAACTTTCAGGTAATTGCATCCAATAACATTAAAAATACATACTCTTATGCAATATAGGGAGAAGACTTTGAAACTGAAACCACGGAGGAAGACCTTGTTAAGCCCTAATATTGGCTCAGTACCCCTTAATTGGGGCATATTTTTTTTTTGTTTGTTAATTTGTGCGGGACATGTTGGCTCGCGGTTAACCTGTGGCTTGAGAAACCGCGACTTAGGGGCATCTAAGCCGTCAAAATCACCCGGGGATCGCACCCGGCCTGAGC
>JASDQU010753341.1:2952-21100 GCA_032191745.1 Picea mariana | reverse complement strand
CTTCCTCCATCCTTGCAATATATCAAACTTCAACACAAAACTTGCACAAAAACCAATAGCTAAATCTCAAGCTATCAATGGCAATCACATGAGAAAAACAAACTAGTGCTCTGATACCACCTGATCTGGAAATAGAAGGCTGACTTGTTATGCTATGCAAGCACCCTCTACTTCATCAAAATAAAATTTACAGGACCTTACTCCATGTGTTAAAATATATGCAAGATACATTATGTGCCAAGTTTATGCTTCTTCTTTTAAATGTTTATGTGTGAGGTCCTTGCAAGATTAAATATGTTGTTTACATAAATACAACAACAAAAATAACTTGCAGCAAATAATAACCAACAAACACTCACAACAAGAACAACATGATAAAGGAGTTCACCCCTCTCCGGGCTACATCTCCTTGAGCCTCCATCAATGGACTTGGCTCTCTGGGATTAATTTGTCAAATATTCTTTTACAATCTGCTACTCAACTCCAATGGAAATACTGATTGTACCATTGGGATCAGAATACATAAAAACCCCAAAAATGACTAATAAAACTCTGAAAACGGATCATGGCTCATCCGGGCATGACCTCTTCTACATCTGGCCTAAAGCTTCCCTGAGCTTCCTTGCGGAAAAAAACACCTGTAAAAGTCCTCAAAAGCCTCTGAAACCTATCCTAATGTGTTCAGAGCATAACAATTAGCCAAAAATGACTATTCAGTCATAGAAAACAAACTTGGACTCACCAAAACATGACCTCAATCAATGAGGGCTTCAAGCTCCCCGGAGCTTCCTGAAACATCAATGGTTAAAAACCTACAAAAGAAGTCTTCAAATGACTATGAAAATAGTGCCAATGGATTTATAACGTCCAAAAAACCCTAGCTGGGCTTTTACAGCACCTCATTTCGCCAAAAAATGAAGAAGATAGGCCTCCTGCCATTCTCTTCCTTCAAGCTCGCTGTCTCTGGTTCGCCAAAACGTACCTCCTGTACGTTGAACCCAGAACACACTCCAAAATGCGTGCTTAAACCCAACACACGCGCATAACTGAAAACGGTCCAAATTGTAGGACATTTATGGATGCGCCAGCCCCTAACCGCCAAGCTCTCGAGCACATGGGTCTTCCATAAGACCGCGCGCATAAACAAAAGGGCTAACCATTTATATTGGCGAATAAAATAGTGACAAGTGGCAGGTCGTTTGAAACCGTGTAAACCAAATCCCAAACTCCTGTGCACGCCAATAGACAGGGTCATATGTAATACACATAAAACTGGGGCTAGAATCCATTTGAAATGCCTGCGTGCTCCATGTATAAACCGGTGGTCATATATATATATATGCATGCGACTGGGGCTGGGGCTAAGCCCCATCCCAGACGCGCCCCATATAACACATCAATTCAATTCAAATATAATTAAACTCATATAGTTTACAAGGACCACCGTGTGGGCTAGTGGTAGCCCACACACTACCAAAGTGCGGAGCCATAGAGGAGGTCCGGGGTTCGACCCCCACGGAATCCATAAAATTGTGATTAACAAACCATAGCCAATAAAGGGGTGCCACATGGCAGCCCAGACTGAGCCACATGGCACCAAAACATTTGCCAAGATAATGCCACATGTCGTCAAATGATTCACTCAAATCTGCCAATCTGAAACTGCCACGTCACCTCTACCACATCAACATGTACGGTCAAGCCACGTCAGCATCTGTACGGACTGTACGGACTACACAGTCAGCGTCCCCTTTTTTTTACCTGTTTGATGATTCGAACAGATTGCGATATCTCTCACTCCCGACGTCTGTTTGAGACAAAACGAGTTGCGTTGGCTTCGTGAAGACAAGGGCTATGTACCCATTTGTTTTGAGGCAATTCCAAGAACTTTTATTTTTGAGCTAAAATTTGACCCCTGGTCCAAATTTTGATCAGAAGTATTGTTCCATTTGAGACACCCACCCAGTTGGGTTAAAACCATCAAATTTATGCATGTCAATTTTGGGCACCTTATTCCAAAGAGTGTGTAGACCCATAAGGGGAGTGGAACAACTGAGTATGCTCATGTTGGGAAGATTGTAGGTCAGTTGGAACGTACTCAACATGCTTACCCTTGAGGTTTTGCAACACCTCTTCTAGTTTCTAGGATATTGATTGCTAGGATATCATTATGGATTTAAGGTCTTCCTCTAGGGATGTTGTGCTCGATTCCAGGTCATCGTGGATCTGGGAGTGGGTATTAGGAATGGTGGAGGATTGGGTAGTAGGTGAGGTATTGGGAGGGAAATATGGTCACCAAATTTGATAGGTACTAGGGTGATAAGTGTAAAAGGAGGAACCCAATGGGATAGGTGTCAAATAAGGGTGTCTCAAAAAGGGGTGGGACTGTGGAAAAAAAAGGGATTAAAATTGAAGGATACCACTATGATCAGAATGAAGAGAGGAATGCAATGGACTAGGTTACAAATAATGGTGCTGACAGGCCCCAACAATTTTTTTTTTGGCTCATGTGGAGTTATACTTCGAGCTGAATAATACTACAATGTTGCAATGGAAAAATTTGTAATAGGAAGAAATGTAGAGGAATTTCACAACCAGAATGTAGAAGACATAGTTTCACAATGATAGATCTGGTCGGTTCTGTTGATTTTTCCATTCGAAGGGTAAGGGGATTCAAGGGTTATATAGACAAGGGTTTTCCCTATGCTATATTTCTCTGATATACATGCAGGCACCAACAATAATGCTTGTCCCAATATATAAGAGAACCAACTAAGGAGGCTAGACCATACCCTTATCCATACTACCCGAATACCCAAGTACAAGAGAGTATCTTCCTGAGTGTTGTTCTCAATGACACTATAGTAGTCAGACATTTGATCAATTTATTTATGGAGGGATTTAGGATGCCCAGGAAGATCCGTATACAATTGTTTTTTGATGCACGACCACTAGAAGGGGTACCAAAAGGGGTTACAAGGGTGGGAAAAAGATGTGCACTTAAAAACCACTTGTATTTCCTACGTGTACGACTCCCCGATTGTAGGTTTATGCACATAAAAATAGATCTCTATAGCTTAAAGATGTCGGAATATGTATCTACCTTGAAAAAATTTACCCCACAAATCATGCCCTAGAAAGAGATCTGATACCACTTGCAATATTCTATATATAATATAATATCCAGAACATAAATATTGAGCCAACAATAGCGGGACAACAATGAGATATCCAGAACAATATCAGAATAAAACAAGAATAACACCATAAAGAGAACCTCTATTAATGATAGCAATGTTCACTTGCCTCTTCGAGGGGGAATCCTCCATCATAGCAGAGCTCTATTACAATAATATCCAAGACAAACTTCACCCATGCCTCCTACATTTATTTATACTAATTCTACCTTCTAAAGAAAATTCTAGAGGAATATCTTTCTAGAAGCGGAAGATTCTATTAGGTCTTCTTACATTGACTTATTTTCATTTATTTATTAGGCCTTATTAACTAATGTCTACCTTTATTACATAGAAAACATATCCTACTAACTAATGACCCATGCAGAGGGGTTATGATCGGATCCTAATAACCTCACCAAATGATCCATAACTCATTTATAATCCTATTCTTTCCACACCCTATCTAATCCTAATACTCCACATGATGATATCATAACTAATTATACCCTATGCTTATGCCCATCACCTTATCCTTTTTTTCAATCCACCTGAACTTTTGACCATAACACATAATGATTAAACCACTATTGTTTCTCTTCATGAACGATCATTACTTGGATTGACCATCTCTCATATTCATTACCTATTCCATGTATCCCCACTTGTTTCAAATCACTATAATAATTCGAAACATGTCCAATTTCGTTCATACCCTTTTCCAAAATCCATGAAACCTTGGTTCTATTGGCAATGAGAATTAACTGAACAAAGTGATATGCATACTTATCCACGACTGAGGTTGCGGTTACATGGGGAAGCTCGACATTTTGAGGACCAAGCCATGGTATTTAAAAGATATTTAAGCCTACCCATAGTATAACTACATTAATCCTATCCTCAAATCAATAGGTTGGTGGTTGTTCTTGAAGAAATTCCAAGGCTTCGATGCTTTTGTAACTAGAGCATTTGCCCATGGATTCGATGGTAATGTTGCTCATGTAGGTGATTTGGTCTTCACTGTGTCAGAGGAGACACTGGCTGGAGATACAAGACTCCCTCAACAGGGAGAAAAATGGTTTGATAACAAAACAATAGAGCAAGGGACCGAGGATAGATTGTTATTCCCAAACGATCAAAATCCAAATTGGAAAAAGGGGGTTCCAATGACATGGATCGTGGAGAAATGGAAAAACCTTTTGTTTGTGCTCCAGAAGATTGTCAGTTATGAAGGATGATATGCAATCACTTTTATTTATCACATTTGTCTCTTATTGCATTTGAAAGATGGTCAACATTTGAATTTTCCATCCTATCTTTATCAAAGATTGTCTCGAATGGATAAAAGGATACAAACAAACCTTAAGAATATTCACCACAACTTGTGTCATCATGATTTATTTAAAATTTAATTATGGAAGAATTTAAACAATGAAGTGATAATTGGGATATGTTTTTTTCCCAAAATGAGTTTGTTATTGGAGAGGGTGCACATAGGAAGATACCCTAGGCACCTATCACTATTACTGATGTTAATAAAAATAACAACAGTGAAGGACTCAACTCCCATGGAGCTGAGGAATTCATTATTCATGAGAATAATCATAAGAAGACTTGTCTAAAGTGAAAGTTCCATTCTAGTATCCCTATGGTGTTCAATATCCCTAGTTGTGTCATACCACCAAACCCTACCCATGTTACACTATTTCCTACTATTTTCGTTGTACTTATTACTATCGTCAGAGGCACAAGAAGAATTACAAGAAGCATGGAGAAACAAAGGCCACAAGTTAACATATGTAAACAAAATTCTCCATGTTCCATGAAAAATCCAATCCATTTAGATCTAGAACCCATGCCCACTAAACATATTCATATTTGACAGTATGAGTCCCAAATTCCATTGTTTAAAAGTCCCAAAAGAAACCCTCCAAGAATGAAGTACCCGAGCGTTCATCCTCACCACCATTTGTGCCTCATGATGTTAATAATAAAATTGATTACAATGAGCCTCCCAAATTTCCTGATGATCGATCAATGTCTTCCAGACTAGAAAGAAAGGATCGATGGATTAATATCCTAAAGTTMAAGGTTGAAGAATTTAAAGTATTGGACAATCACATCAAGAATGTGAATGSAACTATGAAGGATAGTTGTGCTCAATTGCAGAGGTAAGTTGAAAAAGTGACTAYGCATAAGTGTAAACTCCARAAKCTTGTCAAGAGGAAGCATAGCCACATTGAGTCACTGGTCTCACAAAACTAGAACTTGGAAAGGAAKCTCAAAGAAACCAATGGGAGAAAKACACMCAAATTTAATATATCTATTGGCACTTGATCAACTACATGGTTAATGGAGTTTGTCAGTTTTGAGGATTYTATTATCAGGACACCATTCATATCTACATATACATGTTTTTTTTGCATGAGGACATACAAAACCTTAGGCGTGGAGGAGATATTGGGCCCCCAAATTAACATCATTTTCTTTTCCAAATGATCCTTGTAAATGTGTTGAACCTRCATAGAATAGATCTAGCTAAACAATGATACACACATTTGCAGAGAAAATTGGAGAAAGAAGAAGGAGAGAAAGAATGGAAGAATTCTCATTAACCGTATTCCACACTCAAAGAGTAAATAATTTACAATAGATATAGTATACATGAGTAACTAATGATCCATAGTTGTGGTCTAGATTGATCCAGACACACACAAATAGCTACAAGAGTAAACTACCACCTAGTCTAGTCTTTCAGGCAGTTACGGGAGTGAACTACCACCTAGCTGAGTTAACTAGTCAACTAGTCTTCAGTTAACTGACTTCACAAAGAGTAGTGAGTTGGTGATGATCCCAATGTTGCATGGTGACAAAACCAATGCAACATATAAACTCAACTCAACTAGTCAAATTGAAGTGTCAACTAAAAGAGAATATTCTCCAGGTGGAATATTCTCTCCTAAAATATACAAGACTGGATAATGACTAATTATGACTAATAAACAAGGAAAAACCTTACGAAAAATAAATCCTAGGTGTGTGTGAATTAACTCAAACAATCTTTTTTGACCACTCCAAAACCAATCTTTTTGCTATGATAACCACTCTTTCATCACATTTTGTCTAAAATGGTCATCCAAGGCTCATAAGGTAATCATAATGTTTATTATTTGTTTTATCATAATCTTTGATGAATTAGGAGATTTAAAAGTTGAATTATTACTAATGATGGTTAATTGAGACAAGTCATGTAACCTGTATAGGAGTCTTGTAACCCATGTTGAAGTTCTTCATATCTCCAAACTTCTAGAAGGAAAAGAAATATATGGGGTTACTCCATAGTGGCATCGACATGCTCTCAAGCTTCTCACATCGATTCTAGAAGGAAAAGGAAGGGACCCAAGTTGCAGTCAAATTCTAGGTCAACGTTCTCCAAGTTTAGAGCACCAATAACCAAATCAAATCGAGGAAGAGAATAGAATATATTCTCATGCATTCTATGTCATGATAATATCTTCCCAATGATTTCCCAAAGTTATCTTGGTGTCTTAGTCTTAATCGAGTTAATTGTTGAGATATCATGACATAATTTGATGATTTTGATGTGTTAAGATAAGGATCCACTCAGATCGACCTGTACACATTTAGAAAATAAAATGTGTATAAATTCTTGCTCATAACCAAGTACAAGTAAGTTTGGAATGTAAGTTTGAAATTTGAAACATTAGACAACAATAGATCGAACAATTAAGAGCTTGTAGATCTCCATCAATATCGCCATGCACTGAATTTCATTGATGATTAATACAAAGATGGTGTTCTAAGTTATTTCATGGTTCAAATTTTCTTTCATCATGTATACTTGTAGCACAATGATCCACCGATTGGAAAGGGCTCACCACATCTAGATTTCATTGTTTGTATTGTTAGCATAGGTTTGTAAGTAATTGTTTTGCAGAGATAAATTTGATTTCACTTCTCCTTTGATAGTTTACCTTTGTTTGTCTCCTTATTTTGCATTGGTTTTGTTACAAGTAATCTTGTTTCCTGTATTGAGTTTGCTAAGGTTTGAATGATTGCACATAGACGTGTTGATATCACATGATTTCTCAAGCTTCATAAGCTGAGTATGCTGGTAGAATACTTTGTTCCAACGCTCATTTCAAATAGTAACTTGTTTGTATTAGATAAAAGTTACTCTGTTTTCGAATATGACCCTTGTGATATTGTTGTGTTAATTCTTTATACAAGTCATGCCTTGGTATGATTGGAATTTGATCATAACTATAGTCCTGTAATGACATTGGTTTAAGAGCTTTGAAATATATTTATGTTATTATATGAAATTGTCTTGATATACACAATGGTTCTATACTCTGATTCAATTTGAGTATGACACAGACATAGTTTGAGTTGCAAAAACAATTATTGTGTTGCTTCTCAAATAACAATTCAAGGAACTTGATTTGGTTTCAAGACACAAAATTGTATCACTTGAATATTCCATAGTTAGTGTGATGATGATTTGAGTTGTCCATATAAGTTTGCATGCAATGTGAATTTTTGGATCAATCCTTCTAATTAGTTTCTTTCTCTATTAGCTTGCTAATTAAATTCCTTTGATTACAGGTAACATAGATCTTCACTGAAGGCTATAGTTCATGAGTGAATTTCCACTTTTGAATCCCTTGAACACCTGACCATTAGAGTAGGTGAAATATTGGTATTGGTGCCCTTGGAGAAGCCTTGATACTATTGGCCCAGTTAGCACACATTTAAATTTTGAATGTTTTTTTTTTCTCAACAGTATTTTACATGCCCAATTTGATTTTTCAATCATAAGAATAATTTCACTTGAAGGTGGGAACAAGATTACATGATTCTTAGGAATTACTTGAGTGAGAGATTGTAGCCTGCGCCAAGAGGGTGTTTTCTTGTTTTGCTGCCCAATGAACAAGTTTCTTAAGATTTGTTAACATAGTTTCATGTTATTTCCATAGATTAGATAACCATCCTTGTCCTGGTCCCTACACATACAATATTGGCATCTCTAATCTTATGCCCCCAAATTTATGATTACATGTTCAAAAATTAAGTCAATTAATTTGCTCGACATTCCTTTTTTCCACTTGCTTATGAGGTACAATTGATGACATAGATCTAGAGTTAGAATTAATCCTAAATCCATCTGGAATATCACCAGAAATAAAAGAGGAAGGCATGCGTAGATTTGGCTCATATTTCATGGAGTTACATTAACTTCATATCTCTTTGAGTGATGGATAGAGGTACCGAAAATTTCTACTCTAGACCTTTCCTTGAACTCATCATCCATGCAGAAATCCCGACTAGAGGTAGGAATAGACTCAAATTATATAATTTCCTCTTCTTCTATATCCATATCATGAGTCATGAGGATTGTCCACAAGTTCCCTTTGCCATGTGAGGAATGATGGGATGAGATTTGGTGAGATAAGACTATGAGGCCTAGGTCCAGGGTCAATATTCCAGCTACCAGAAAAAAGAAAGGGGAAGGAATACACATGATGTAAAAGAAGAAAGAAACCTAGGGCCTTAAGCCCTCACCCATGTGAATTATGTATAGAGTTCCATAGGACCGTATTGAGGGAGCGGAGGTCCATTTGACTCAACAATAGGAACCAAACCCACTTAAGAGGCCCAATTAGACTAGTAAACATTTGATAAGTGGTAAGGTTCTCCAGATTCGTGATCTGGCTGGAATTATCGATGGGATTTAATTGTGATTGACAAATGTGTCTTTTACGTGAAAACTTTCCTCGGGATGGGAAGTTATATTTTTGGTTCTTTTCTTAATATTTATAACAAAGAAAGATAAAGATTAATCTAAATGGAAGAGGGAAGTTAACTATGTGTTGGGAGAAGGCTAGGTTTTTTTAGGATAACCTCTATACCTTAGCATGCAGACAAAGAAGATCTAAAATAATTCAAACCAACATTAATACCATTTTGATTAGTGGACATTCAACATTGTCTAAGATAACAGTTCTAAAAAATAAAACATACACGTAACAAGAAGCTAGTGTGAGAAAAGTAATTTTCAATGCTCTATTGTTAGTCACAGGTTAAAACAATTGATTTCTATTCATCAACTAGAATAAAATAACTGTATTATAACATTATCAGATAACTTTAAATAACCAATACACTAAATCTTACTCAATACAACAACATATATTGAATCCAAAGACAAAGATAATCCCTCCTCGATCCAATCACATTAATTCCTTAGATGATATAAGTGTCTTTGGTTCTAAACAAAACTTCTTAATTAAAATAACTTACACAGAAATAATTCTCTTACAAAATTTCAAAAAAAAGTCTTTCTCTCCAAAACCATCAACCCTTTGTCCTAGGTCGATGCCCTTATTTATAAAAAAAAATAACTAAACTAAAAATAACTACTAAAGTTGTGTTAAATTAAGAAAATGCCACGTGGAAAATTTATCTATTTGTTTTCTTTTGCTCATCTAGTGGTTTCAATGGCATTTATTGTTCTTCTCGTACTTTGGCCACTTGACGAAGAGATATTTACATGTGTTTGCATATGGAAACCTGTGTTGATCCATCAGGGCAAAGAAAACCTCCTTATCTCTATTTCCCATTCCTTATACTTGATTATCTTGACACTTAAGCATTGTAGGACTGCGAGAGCTTTGATAGGGTGTTCCATGAACCTCTTCACTTTACCTTGGTTCATGCTTGAAAAGTGTAAAATATATACTTCCCATGCCAAGTCTTTATCTATATGTTGTTTTACTATGTCATGCAAATCGACGAAATCCTCTGGTGGACCAAACTCCGGTAGGTCAATGTTTTTCATCTCCCGATTGATTTTCTCTCAACTTTTCTCACACTCTCCCCATATTTCCTGTATCTTCTATTGAGGTTCTTGGACCATACTTACCCAGTATTTAGCTGCCTTCCTGATTCAGAAGATGCTACTATCCATCAACACTCGGATGCCATGCTCTTCTATGTCTCAGCCTTTCTGTACTTTGCCGATGTAGTCGATCTGTTCCAAGGCCTGATGTGCCTTCTCATACCATCTATGAACATATTTATAGGTTTCCATCCCCATGAGGGTATCTTCTTGAAAGTCAGCTATGCAAGTGGTGAAGAGATTCCTTTCGCTTGTGAATTGCGCATACGTTTCTCAGAACTCACTCTTCAGAAGTACTACTACATGTGTTGAATTCTGGTAATACTCCTCTTGATGAAAAAGATGGCCCAACTCTTTCTTCATGATGGCTACCTCCCTTTCATCCCTTCTTTCCCTATCCAAAATAACATTGGTTATATCCATACCTTCTCCAATTAGCTCAATCATATTAACATTTTCTGTGTCAAGCAACGTCTCCTCTGTGGTGATGAGAAGTGTTCTATCGAGTGTGAGCCTCCTTTTCTTGGTCATTCCTCTAATCGCAACTTTAATTTTTTTATCATAAGAAATCACATGTATATCGATGATTTCGTCTACTGGTTCAGGAATTTGTATATCTCCCTAGGTCAAAGTGTTGTCTAGGTTTCATGCCGTGCAGAAATGTTCTATGACTGGTTCTTGTAATTCCTTAGCAGGGGAGGTTTTTGTATGCTTTGGTGACTTGGCCTCCTATTGGTCCTCGTCAGTTGGTGGAGTCTTTTTATTATCTGGGGAGATAGGCAAAGAATTGATATTAGCTGGGGGGTCAGCCGTTGAGATTCTTATTTCTGGTTGTTGCGTTTCTTATTCCTGTTTACCAGCACCCAAGTCATTCTCGGAGCTATCCTTTTGAAGATGTGTTCCCAATTGGTTGAGAAATTCAGTGTCAAGAGTACTTATAGCCTCATGGTTGCCTTCCTAAGGATTTTGGGTCAAAGCATCGGAAGCTATTGCAGATGTTTCCCCTGGTTCTTCCTCTTCTGTGATTGGTACCAGGGTTATGCATGAAACCTATAAACTTTCCTCATTGTCATATATGGTAATTAAGTCTATGAGGACATTAGGAATACCTGTCCCACTTGACACTCTTTCTATCCTCCACTGAACCATATTAGTCACCGACGATCCTACCTGTGGTGACATGGAGTTGGGGTTTTGTTCGTCAGTGGTTTCCTCTAGCGGAATTGTCTCTCGGCCATTTAGCTCTTCTCTACAATCGCTTGTGTCATTCGGGGTAACCCTAAAAGATTATATCAAAGGGTTAAGTGGGATATTTTATTCTAACCTTTGTATAGCTCTTTGGGATTCTTCCAGCAACAACGTCCCCCTTCTACATGCCTCTACTGCTTCTACTGCTCTATTTTATTCTCTTACCTTGAGGGATTCTTGGGATGTTTTCTCTATTGTCTCAAATTGCTCATCCATAAACATCAATTTGAATCTGGTCATATTGGGGTTATCCCTTCTATTGAGCACTTCCTCCTAGTCATGAGCAGCCTCGGTGAAATATCATTTTTGAAGATATCATGATCATATGGCCAACATGATGATGCATGTGATGCGTGATGAAGTATCGAGCCTTTTGGATAATGCTTACAAAATTGGACTGTTGGGAATCAATACTCAAGCTCACTCAACCCTACTTGTTTCGTGTGTGCAGTGCCTTTTACCATGTAAAAACCTATATGAAAGCCATACGGTATGAAATATCTCTTCTTCTCCTTCACCAAAGTGGAATTATAGCCTTGCATAATGGTCTGGTAACAAATTTCTCCCATAGTGAGCCGGTCCGAGACATGAATGGGGAGTAAATGTGGCATGCTAGTAGCCCTAAACACTCTAATATAAGTGTTGGTTTCTTCAAAATACTAGTGGCCTACTTTTGAAACCATCTTTTTGGCTATCGCTGTAAGCCTTGGGAATTCTTTCCTAAATATAATGAAATGTACTTGGGCTATGAACTCATCACATACCAGTGAATAAAATATATTGTACCTATTATCCCATAGAATGCTGGAATAAACATGCATGGGTAAATCAACAACATACCAACTAAGATTCATGCCTGCGAAAACGTTCCTTGCGCAGATCATGTCTAATAGGTATGATGCCATGTGAAAAGTTGGTGTTTCTCTATCTTTTGGTGTCTGGGCATACAAGATATTAGTGATTAATTGTTTGGATATGATGGATCCCCAGTTAAATATGCTCCCAGAGATCGCTACAGTATATGCCAGGGGCATCAATGCTTCCGAAAACTTGGAGCAATATTTTTCCCCATATAATTGGCATATCAAAGCCATTAGATAAATATATGACTCTCTGAGGTTTAATGTGTCATACCAGTCRTTTCTCCTATTTGTGAATTTCTTGTCTTCTTTCCACCATGAGGCCATTAACCTGCTAGTGTCATGGAACTCATAAAATTTGACCACAAACTCTGTATTTGGTMTTTCCTCTGGGTCTCTGMTCTTGTAATATTTTTRGACCTCTATTCGWTGAAAAKCACCAACACATTTGCCATTTTCATTATTGATTATATATTTCATCACGTMTGTGTTGTCAATTATCCATCCTAGGCTCTCGATGTAGGGAAAAACTGGGGCTTGACAGGCCACCATATATAGGCATGATTACCAGATTTTGGGAATACTTGGTCATCCAACATCCTGACATTCGGTTCACTGTGTGGTATAAAATCCGGATAATCTTCYTGGTTGATCTTGTTAAACAKATCTCCCCAATGTGAGAGAATCACTTTATATCCGGTTCTTGCCTCTGTGTTGCTAAATTCTGGAGGCTAGGAAACTCCTTTTTGGTAGATGTGCGGATAATTGGTTCTGCATTTGAGGATAAATCAAGCTCTCTTGCAGCACCCAATGTAGACCCTTCGTCGGCCTCTACTTCCTTCCTTTTTAGAGTTCTTGGTGAGCGCTTGGTCATTGGCTTTCTTGGAGGAATTTGTTTCCTGCAGAAAATAAAAGAATTTTATAGTGAGCATTCAACCAACCTCGCCAAGAGTCATTGACACCATCACAAGTGTAGAAATGATAAAAACAATGCTTACCTTCTTCCTTTCAAGAAATTCACCTAGTCTTATTAGTAATAAAATTCAAAGAGCTAGCTATAATCTCCTCGACACTTTCTCTTTCTCCTTCATCTGCTTCAGGCAATAAGTGATTTGCGAATGAAACAACATGTTTGGGTATGACCTTGTAAATTTACACAGAGCATATACTTACCTTGTCGCATCAAGTCTTCAATTCGGGAATGAAAATGAAATATGTGAAATATGTTACATAAGCTCAATAATGCCTAGGATTAAATTAAATGCGAGATGGTAGCACAGGACTAGGTTACTTCATAGTTCATCGATGAATTCAATTTTTGATTGTTGGTCGGCGCAAGGGGGTTTTGGTGTTGGTTGCGCAAAAAGTTTGTTGATCAAAACGTAGAAATCTATATTACCTCAGTTAGGGGTGTCCCATTGAATTACCATACCTTTTTCATATTTATTAACATAATTGGTATCTGGGATATATGGTGCATATTAGATCAACTAGGTTCATCGGTATCAAGGGGTGAAAGTTCGAACTAAGATGAGGAGTTCGGTATTATAGCAATCAGTCGATAGTAAATGATTGCATCACTGTCAGCGGGTCAAATTTGTCATTGTTTCATTGGTGTATTCAGGCAAATGTTCGGATGCCAACCAAGACTTTCGTACAATGATGACATGGAAATACTATCATGGATGTACATATATGACACGGGGAAAAATACTGAGTCGTACAGACTACTTACGCTGCCAAGACACATGGTTGTTGATTTTGAATTCTACGTGAGAAATTTTTTTTTTTGACATTGATGAATTTCTTTAAAAAAACATCTATGGCTACAACATCCTATACTGCCAACACCAATGATGTATCGACAAATGACGAACTCTGAAAAATGTATCGACGATCGATGATCAAAGGTTCGTTATGGCCTATGTTAGTGGTTTTCCTTTTTTATTTTGCTGATGCTGATGGTGTATCGATGATTATCATTTTTATGTGGTCATTTACTGCTTAGATTGAACCGATACCAATAATAGGTGCGTGGCTCAAAATTTTAATTGTGTATACTTAGTTAAAATGCCAATTTGTCTTAGAGAAAAGTTCAATTTGTTCAATAAATCCAAACCAAGCCTAATATGATCGATGGAAAAATATAATCAACATATAAACCCATTGGTTCCTACACAACTGACTAAACTCAAAAAGACAAAGTGGTACCCAAAAAGAAAAAACTTCACAAAACGTTTAGGGTGTGTTGAGTGCTCAACAAATGATGATTCTCTGGGAGAAAACAAAATCCATGCTCCTTCCCTTCTACACAACCTGTGCAAATTGGTTGAGAAACCAACCTGCCCTATTCTATTCCTTTTCAACCGAACCCTATCTGTCAATGTGCACACATGTTCCTGGGTTCAAAAATACTAATCCACCTATGTGGTTTATGATTTTCCACCCTCTTTCCTTTTAACCTCAATCCATGTCCTTTCTAGACAAGAGTTGGGTAGGGAATCGATTGGCGTGAGACCTTTTAGATATCATTCATTTTCTTATGGTGTTTCTCCACTACCAGCGAGCATCCATAGCCCCGACGGAGTCACCCTGATATCATAGACCTTTCTCCACTACCAACGAGCATCCATAGCCCCAAATAAGTTATATACATACCCTCTCGGACTTTACACTCTTTTTATATAGATCATTTTCTTCTGGAAGAAATTCCAAGAGTGAGTTGGAGAGGAGGATACCTATTTTTTGACAAGGTGAAAGTATTAAGGTGGGGCCTTTGCTGGATCTATCCATAGGTACATGTGATTCTTTCCATCTAGCCATCTTTCCATTTAGATTTACCAGGACACTAAGCAGATATTTCATTGCTTCCCCAAGTAGTATGATTACAAAGACAAATATGATTTGAGAAAGTTTGTATTTTCCCAATGTCTTTTATTTTGCATGTTAGTGTAGGATAGAAGCAGAGTCTATTTTATTGTATCTACTAAAATCAACCACTATTTTATAGAACACAACTTAATAACAAGAAAAAATAAACATGATAAAAAGGAATTTGTAGTCAGTCTTTCCTAAACCCACACACTCATCTTTATCAAAATGTATGCTTAAACAAAAAGAAACTCAATCAAAACATCACAAGATACTTTTTTTTTTTAATTTAAGAGAAGTATTGTTTTAAGGCCTGACCGTTCACCGGGAGGGTGTCAAATTCACCACTCAAATTTTGCAACTAGTATGTTCCTTCCCTGATCTTCTCGGCCACCTGAAAAGGTCCGAGCCATAGATTTTGGAAGTTTGAGTGTTTTCCTTTGGACTTGTTTTCTTTATCCCACTTCAAGACTAGGTCTCCTACTTCATTTTTCTTTTCTTTGGACTTATGTTTGTCAAACCTTATTTTAACCACCTCCTGATGAGCGATGAACTTAAATTTATCCTTTTCTCTTTCTTCATCCAACATGAGAAGGGTATTAATCCTTTGTTGTAGAGTGAATGATGGCTGACCTCTTGATGCATGGGCAAGCTGTAAAGATGGAAGGTACAATCTGTTTGGAATAATGGATTCTTTCCCATATACCAGAAAGTAAGAAGATTTTCCTATGGCTTCTTTAGGTGTTACTCTATTGACCCACAGGGAATTATGAAGTAAATTATGCCAATTTATCTGATTTTCAACAACTTATTTTTTTTTAAATTCGCACCAGGTTTTTATTAGTTAACTCTGATACCCCATTCTCTTGCAGATAATAGTTTGCAGAATATCTTATTATGATCCCCTTATCAAGGGTGAATTCTGTCAAGCACGTGGAAGGAAAATAGGCAGGATTATCAAAAACAAGGACATAGGGAATCCCAAACCTTGTTATTATCTGTTGTTCTAAAAATTGGATCACTACATTTTCATTAATGTGCATGAGAGGGATAGCCTCGGTCCACCTTATGAAATAATCTGCTGTAGTCAAGATATACTTATGTTGTTTCAAAGAATTGGGAGTAATTTCTCCTATGACGTCTATTCCCCATTGTTCAAAAGGTATGGATATGGTCACCGGATGGAGTGGAATGGCTGCTCTCTTTTCCCTACTGGCGCTAACTTGACAAGTTTTACATTTCCTGGAATATGCATGAGCATCCCTGAATAGAGTGGGCCAATAATAACCAACCCTTAGTATTTTATGAGTCGCGGTTCATACTGCAAAATGTCCACTTGCAAGGCCGCCATGGAGCTCTTTGAGTACCTTCTCTATATCATCATGTTCAATACATCTAAGGAGTACTCCATCATATTTTACACAAAAAAACACAGAATTGATAAGGTGATATTGAGCGGATTATAACCTAAGGGGTCTCCTTTCTCTAGGATTTAGGTTTTCTGGACAAGTTCCATGATGCAGGAGCTAAAGAAAGTTTCCATACCTGGACTCTTGCCCGATAAGTACGTATAAGGATTCACTGCACCATAATGATAATTTTTCCAACCAAGGTCTTCTGTGTTAATCAGATCTTGGGCTTCAACGACCAATTTACACAATCCTTGAACTTTGACTATTTTAGTAGGTTTTATGTCTAAATAAAATTCTTGAACAAATTCCATTCAATTTCCCCCTCTTTCTCCCATCTCTTGTTGAGTGAACAGAGATCAGACCACTCGATGAGGTACTATGATTTTAGTGTGATTCTTCAAGATGTAGGATCTGAAATGTTTGACTTSTTTTTATACTGCATAAGCCTACTTTTCTATAGCATGGTAATTCAGTTTGTCTCCTTGGAGGTTGGTGCTCATAAAGGATACAAGTGATTCATTGTTTTCATCATCCTTTTGAGTAAGTACTGCAACCAAGGATTGGGCATAAGCAAAGGTATAAAGGAAAAAATATTTTYTGAAATCAAGGCTTCGTAACATTGGTGCTTGGGAGATGGAAGTTTTGATGTTTTTGATARCACCTTTATTCTCTTCATCCAATTTA
The DNA here is from genome assembly GCA_032191745.1 of Picea mariana. Classification (NCBI taxonomy): domain Eukaryota; kingdom Viridiplantae; phylum Streptophyta; class Pinopsida; order Pinales; family Pinaceae; genus Picea; species Picea mariana. The sequence goes on along the minus strand of JASDQU010753341.1, from coordinate 3,927 downwards.
AACTTTGCATCTTTGAGAACCATTCTTTGTAAAAGCTTGATGGTTTCGGAGAAATCAGGAGTGGATTTTCTCACAAAATTGATTTTTCCAAAGAATGATTGCAAGGATTTTTTATTGTGAGGCAAAGGCAATTGAGGTATCACTTTTATCCATTCATGGTCGATGYTAATTCCTTCCTGRGGTATGATATGACCTAATAATTTTCCCTCCTCTACACCAAATATGGTTTTCTTAGGGTTCAAATATATTCCATACTTCCTGCACCTTTCAAAGACCTACGTCAAATAATGAATGTGGTCTTCCTTATTTTTTGAGTATACTGTTACATCATCTAAATAGACTACCATGCACTTGTTAATAATCCAAGAAAAAATACATCCATGGCCCTTTGTAAAGTCGCTCCTATGTTGATCAACCTAAAAGGCACGTTTATAAGAAAAGGTTCCCTACTTTGTCCGGAAGGTATTTTTTAATTGATCATCTTCTAAAACTGTTGTGAGGGAAATCTCCTTACGAACTAGCAAATAGGGTTAGAATTTGCATGCAGATATGACCTAGACAAAATTTACTTTCTACCTTCATCCCCAGACTTAAATCCCATTTCTTTTCAGTAAATGCAATGGCTAGATCAACCTACCTTGTTCCGGGTGTTCAATGTCGATCCCTTGTCGTACTTGATTACTTGTTCACAGTTCTCGTTTCCAACGCTGACCTGCATACAAGACAAGAAACAACTACACATACATACTACCTATAGAATAATGGGTTATAAGTTCAAACATGTACTTAGAAAATTATGAACAACTCATGAATTGGGACGGGAAAAGCACTTTCTTTATTACTTTGAATGAGTCAACTTACAAAAGTTGAGACTGGCCACCACTCCGCGAATCTGATCCTGGGATCCTCTTCAACTGTCTTCCAACTACTTTGCTTTGTATCTCCTTTGGCACAAGGAAGGCTAAAGGGTTGGGA
>JASDQU010753340.1:0-12006 GCA_032191745.1 Picea mariana | reverse complement strand
AGCATTTTACACTCGTTTTGAGTGAAGAACTAGCATTTTTCATTTTATGGTCTTATAATTGTTTTTCTATTGAGTCTTTAAAAAAACCATTCAGTTTCATCCATTACCCCTTTTGAGTAAACAACAGCTCTTGTAAAATGAACGTTTAATTAAAATTAATTAAACATTTCATTTTTTAGGGTAAAAAAACTAGCTTAAGCTAGGGCCTTCGACTAAGATTGGAGATTTCACTCCCTAAGGCCAAAAGGAAACTTAGGAGTCTGAGATAGGAAGAGAAAAAACCAATTATCATATAAGTATAGTTGGGAGCCTCCTCTGACACGGGAGTTAAACATGAGGTTGCGTGAGGGAGATATGAGGAGATAACCCCTTTGAAGCTTGAGTAAATGTAGTGGAGAGATCATATTTTAGGGGTTTCTCTAGTGCCCTTACCTTCATGAGAGGTGGCACTTTCAAAGCTTCAGGCTTTGTACCTTACCCATACGTTTGATCCCAATTGTCAAATGTATCCCCTGGACGTTGACTGCGATTTGGTATCCTTAGTAGTCATTCCTAGGTTTCTTAGAGGTGACTGTGAGGAGTTTCTCATGGTACTTGGGGTAGACGTTGTATCACACTTCTTAGTACCACTGGAGGGTGCCAAGCGAAGCGTGGTTACTTGCATTGGGAAGGGATGGTTAGTGGAGGTCAAGGTAAATACTTCCCACTCCTTCATTTATTAGTTCATAGGACTTAATCAACTTGTGCCTTTGTTCATAATTTCCTTACCTAATTTCGTTACTATTGTGCTCTAAAGACCTAATCCACCTAAGTCAGAGCATTGGTGAAGGTGTTTGTGATTGTTGTTTCCTTAGGAATTTCTAGTGGTGTGCTCTACGATCATAGAAGAATTAGGTAAGTGTGTTGGTAGTCACATTGATTCTATGATTTAAAGTGGTTGATCAACTTCATGGATGGTCTAGGATAATTTAGGGTCTTCCACCTGTTGAAGTGAATTATTTGTTTCCTCCTTTGAGGTGTCAAATCAGTTGAGCTAACACTTTTGTACCAAACAGTCTCGTTGATATCATAAAGATAGAGCCACCATAAACAAACACTTATTCACCGGAGGTTACACACATATTGGATCTCAAAGATGAAGGTTTTATTCTTCCATTTAATCCTTTGTTGAATGTATCCCACGATCTGGTTGTCTTTCAAATTCATGTTAGAAAAACAGGATCACATAGCAATAAAATAAAACAAATGTGGAAATAAAACATAGAAGATACACAATACAATAGAGACATAGATATTTTTGGTTCACCCAGTCTGGGCTACATCCACCAGAGAAATTTTCAGGTCCTTCCTTTTTATTATCTAGTAAAATGAAGGGACACGACCTAGAGCACACCCATTATAACTTCCTCTTCTTTATCTCATAGTATCCTCTCTCAGAGTACAATATTCGCAATAATACATAGCTGCAATATAATTCCCTCATAAGAGAGGGTTTCCTTCTAGGGAAAAAAACCCTAAAAACAACTTATACTGTTAGATTTGTGACCTTATAATGAACAGTCCAGATTGACTACGAAATTACAATATTTTACAAGGCAAATTTTTTTCCCAATATTTCACTTCAGGGGAATTTCCCCTGAATCCCTCACCAAGGGGGATACAAAAATTTTCTCCGCCTCCCCTAGACCCCCTTGGAGACATTTGTTGGGGGAAAATCCCACACACACACCCCATTAGGGAATAGGTTCCAAGCATGGCTAAAAAAATCCTCTGAATCAGGGAGATAATCAGGCTCCACAACCAACAATTCCAACTTATGGATTGGACTTCACTGACAATATCCCTCTTTGTTAGGACAGCATGGAAAAAAATTCAGAAGTGTTTGGGTTGAGGACCCCTTCAACCCTCACATCGAAAATATTGTCAAGATTAATCCTACCTCCTTTTATATCTAACCAAACAGCTAGTGTGGTTCAATCCACAATAGTTGCATCAATCGGTAGCTCTTCTCCACTGATAGTTTGGTCCACTCATACTTTAGGTGTGGCCTCCTCATCGTCGTTTATGTCTAACACTTTTTCATTTTGGATGCCTTCGATTGGAATGTAGAACATGTCAGTTGGTTATCAGTCATTTCCCCAAAGTAGTAATGTTGTTGTAGGGAGTTCTACAACTCCTCTCCAATCCTTTCCTTGGGGCAGAGGGAACATCCCTCCATTGTTCCCCTCACTCGGGAGTGGGTCTTTCCTATATTTCGGCTTAATCCCTTTGTGGGATGGGGTGGTCCTATGCATGGTGGATTCAATTATGTCATCATTTCATATTCTTCTAACCCATTCATGTTATTTTGTGGGTTCGAGAGAAATCCCTTTCGCTCGTCTTAAATGTTAGCAAAGGGAAACCCATTCCAAGCCTAGTGGAATCACATTCAAGGTTATKACTCTTCGAAGGGATKTCATCAAGGGGAAACCCCTTTATCATTCAAAACTATCCAATAAAAGGGATTTTTCCTTTGCAAGGGATATTGGTAGGGGGAAACCATTCATTCTCTTACATGAACCAGATGGGTGGAGGATTTCCTTTGTTTAACCAGGGTCATTAATGATTTACTCAAAATATCATCCCATCCACAAAATATTTCTAGCAACTTGGTGCCAGTAACAATCCAAGTTATTTTTCTTCAATGGGTACTCAACCCAAGAGCTCCAAATCGACTAGTAGGAATTATGGGCCCCCTCCAAGGTTACCCTTTATGGAAACTTTAAACTTGTCAGACCTATCAAAGTTGATGAATGATTCAGTTTGACATGATCCAAAATCGACATTGGTCCCCACCAAGTTTCCTTTAGACATTTTGAAATCCAAAGGTAAGTATAGCGATGATCTGGGTGACCACATGACGACCTTTAATCTATGGTGTTCATTGAATTATTTAAATGATGAGTCCATTCAGCTTTGTCTCTTATAGTGTACTCTTATGAGAGTCACAATGAAATGGTACATCAAACTTGACGGTTCAACATTTATCATGTTTCACGATCTATCCTTGGTTTTCCTCAACCACTTCCAACTTCATGTCTGGTACAATGTTGACATCGACCTCCTTTCCACTATTATACAAGACAAAGACACTCACATATTGAATCACATCCAAGAGTGGCAGAGGTGAGAGAGGTTGATCAAAGCCAAAGTCATTCCTGAGTTCTTGTTGAAATGGTTCCTTAAGTCCTTATTTCCTTACATCTCTAAATATGTATCCATGTCAGGAGTATCCTCTGAGGAAGAGGCTATATTTAGGACCCGGTATTTATTTTTAATCTACTCACAATCTGGGATCCTTTACAAAATTATATCATATGCACTGCAACCTAGTTTTGATCCTTCGAAAATGAATTTTGGACCACATGTCGATGGAATTTTCGATTCCATAAAAAGAACTACCATAGATATGGTTATGAACTAGATGCAACAGATAACCATTCATCCATTTGTGGTCGATCAAGCCATGGATTCCACCATTTCCACCATCCAATGGTTGGATGTTTGTGTAGTACAACTAACAGCCTCGAAGGGTACCTAGCAACCCAGAGGGAAGAATAAGAAGATAAAGGATAAGCAAGGGAGTGAAAATAATAACAAAAATGAAAAATATGATGCAAATGTTGGAGGGGCCAAGAAGGAGAAGAAGAAGGTGAGATTCGCTTGCAATATTTGTAGTGAAGATCACCGTACCCATCAGTGCCTGAATATGGAAGAGGCTCAATTCCTATTAGCACATCAACAACTTGTTGTGTTGAAGAACCTATTTCCATGCAGACATAATTTGTAGGTAGGATCTTCTGGTGGAAATATGCAAGGGGACACCCAAAACACACCTTTTTTGGATGGATCAATGTATATCATCAATATGGTGAACCATAAGGAGGAAGTTGGTTTTTTTACCAGAGCTCACGATTACGATAATCTTGAGTTGACATATAAGGGAAAAAAAACTTTGAATCCTTAGAATTCTCTCCATATAGAGAAGCATGAGAAAGAATCAATTCCATGCATACCAAAATGTGTGTATAATAATATGTCTCACAACCTGAATTCTCGATCCATGCCCAACTATTCTATTGTTGAGGACTTGGCTTAGACGCCATGTGTAATGTCATCCCTAGAGGTCCTACAAAGTTTCCCTAGGCAATGAGTTGCATTGTTGCCTGTGATTGGGGATAGTGACTCTTTGAATCAACTCGTTATGAAGTTTGATGTTGGAGAGGTGAATCATCATCTTCCCTATCATTTATCCTTCCAAATTAATGTTTTGTATGGAAAACACATAATTGGAATAATCGTCGTTGACAAAGGTGCTTTGACATGTGTTATGTCATTGTCTTGCTAGAAAGAAATTGTCTCTCCTGAGATGACCCCATATCCTACTCTATTAATCGCATTTTATGGATGATAGTTTAGGATTCACAATATTATTTCTTATTCTCCTATATAATTAGGAGGGAAGATTGTTTATGTTGAAGTTGAAGTAGTCGACGCTCCACTCAACTATAACCTTTTTTTAGGAAGGAGTTGGACCAACGCGATGACAGTTTTTGTCTCTCTGATTTTTTGATTTTTGTGCTTCCCTCATGAAGGGAAGATAGTAACAATAGACTAGATGTCATTAAACCACTCTAACTTTGCCACAAATCCAATATATACGACCATGTTGATTGAAAAATCTCATACAACAATTGAGGGAATTTGTGTTGGAATATATCCTTCACTTATGGGAACTTTCAATTTCTTAGCACCAATTTCATACATTTGAGCTACCTCGGTTAGCTATCAAAAGTTGAACCCCTCGGTCCCCATTACAAAGGTAGGTTTATTTAGAACTACATATTTTAAATATCCATGGGTGTTACCCTCACTCTGTGAATCGGTGGAAGGTCTTGTGCATGTCGGGATGGACATGCCACTTTCTGCAGCAGAGGTTGCTTATCAAGAAATCCAACAAGCTACTGCAAACTCTGATATGATTTCTTCATGGAAAGAAGAATATGATCAGTTTCTTGAGCTCATGTGGGCCCAAAATTATTTGAATTCTCTCAATTGTTCTAACATTGTCTTTCCTTCTAGCGAAGCTATTATAGAGGCAATGGAAAATCTAGAACGACCATGGGAGGATATCCATCATCAATCATATTTCTTCCTAGAGATTAGTCGAGTAGAAAGTGGAGAATTTTGATCAACTATGAGTGGAGTTTTCAATCAATCTGTGAACCCATTAGAAAATCACGGTGTTTATGCTAATGGGAACATGACTAATATATCAAAAATTGTTCTGATCAACATCTCTAAAACCCATGGCATCGTAGAGAATGGTTTTATCGATGTGGACTATTCTTCTGAAGAGATCGCTATGTATACCTCTTTATTTAAAGAGTTTTGTGACATTTTTTTCTGGTCCTATGAGGAAATGCAAGGCATTGACCCCCACGTTGTCGAACATGAGATTTGTACTTACAAGAACGCTAAGCATGTTGGGAAAAAATTATGACCAATAAATCCAAGGAAGGTGGTAGTTATAAAGGTTCAAGTAAAAAATATGATTAAGGCAATTTTTATTTACCTATTTCCTCTTACTGGATGGGTGTCAAATCCCATTCATATTGATAAAAATCAAGGAACCATATGTGTTTGTATGGATTTCCGTGATCTGAACAAATATTGTCCGAAGGAAAACTTCCCCATGCCTTTCATTGACTAGATCATCGATGAGTGTGCGGGAAGAGAAATTGTTTCCTTTATGGATGGATTTTTTGGATATAATCATATTCAATCTGATCCAAGGATCAGCATAAGATGGGRTTYATCTATCCTTGGGGGATTTTTGCATACAAAAATATKCCTTTTGGCCTCAAAAATGTTGGAGATACATTCCATCAAGTTATGTTAATTAATTTCCATGATTTGAAGAACATTATTGAAGTGTACATGGATGAAAGCATTGCTTGCTCTCACAAGAGGGTAGATCATCCAACACATCTTAGKCTTATCTTTGAAACATGTTTTTACTATCGTATTYGGTTAAATCTGAACAAGTGAATTTTTTGCGTCGTTTTGGGGMATCTATTGGGTTTTATCGTATCCARCAAAGGGATCATGGTTGATCTATTAAAGGTTGATAAAAAAGTTTAGTTTCCTCCCCCACGTAATATTYATCAATTACAGACTCTTAAAGGAAAGGCTAATTTCCTTCGATGTTTCATTACAAACTATGTCGACATCACCAAGGGATTTATGCGCTTGTTGAAAAAAGGGGTTCCCTTCATTTTGGATGAGTTCACGTAATGATCTTTCGATTCACTCAAGAATGTGTGTGTCTGCCCCTCTCATCAGTCCTCTAGACTATAGCAGGGATTTCTTGTTGTATATCACGGCAACATAATCCAAAATTGGTATGGTATTGATTCAAGAAGATGATACCTCACAAGATCATGTCATTTATTATCTCATTCATGGTTTAATTGGGCCTGAACTAAAATATTCACATGTCTAGAAGTTATCCTTGCAGTTGTTCATATTATCCAGAGATTGAAACATTACATTTTACTACAGAAAACCATGGTAGTTTCATATGTCAAAGAATTTCAATACATCTTCGCAAGACGTATAATAGGGGGGAAATACAATAAGTGGATTGTCATTCTACAAGAGTTTGACTTGGTCTTCATTTCTTTCCTTGGAGGATGGAGAAACCGTGATTATGGACTCATTTCTAGATGAGCATCTCTCCCTTATCGCTTCCAATGATACTTGGTATGGATACATTCTAATATATCTATAAACTCTGAAGTTTTCTTCACATCGTTCACGGGATGATTGCCATCGAATTCACCATCGGGAAAATAATTACATCATAATCGGTGACACTTTATATCGTTGTGATGTCAATTCAATTCTCCATTGTTTCTTGACCCATGAGGAAGTGGGGTCCATGCTTAATGATTTCCACAATGGAGCATGTGGTTGTAATCTATCGGGGTTAGCTACAGCCTAAAAAATCCTACGTGTCGGGTACTTTTGGTCGACAATATTTAAAGATTGTGTTGAGGCAGTCAAAAGGTGTCATCCTTTCCATATTTTTTCTTCGAAAATGAACGTGCATCATGCTCTTTTATTTCCCATAGTCATTGTTTCCCTATTTACAAAGTGGGGAATTTATTTCACCACATGCCACCTGCATTCGGCTAGGGGGCATCATTATATCATAATGGTCATCGACTACTTTACAAAGTGGATCATCGTTATATTCTCTTTGAATATGTTGGTGAACCAGGATTCAAAACCAACCTTTATAGTAGGATCTTTGGTGGAGGGACCCAGAGTCTCTTTCAAAAGGGTAGTGTCACACAGGACATGTATACAACATAACTATCTTACTGTTGATTATCATTAAGAAAATCATTCCTTCGAAAAAACATTGTATTTGTAATATATAACCTGCAATTATTTCATATGTGCTTTGTAGAACACTAATTTCTTTGATCATTCAATTGTATTTAATTAGACTAATGGGTAGTTATTAGCATAACTACCTATCTATGTAGGCTTGCATGTTTGAAGTCCTTGCAGGTTGCAGAGAAAACTATTGACAAAGAGAAAGAAGCTTCTAAGATTTGAGATTGACATTAAACAAAGGGCCATCAATGAGTCTATTATCCTTCTCCTCGAAATAATTAGTTATTTCAATTTAATTCGGTTATAATATATTTGTTGTGTGTTTTTTATGGAATTTTATTTCTTTACGATCATAGATTTGTTGCAATAATCCAACTATTGCCGGGAAATTTTCCCTGAAAGCATAGATATGTACATGAGCATGTTAGAAAGTAGTTGCAACAAAGTAATAAGAAGTACAAGGATAAGTTAGATCCAAAACGGAGAATGAAGACATTTGTAGAAGGAGACTTAATGATGGTGCATTTGAGGAAGGGGGGATTTCCTAGGGTAAAATACAACAAGTTGAAGATATGACCATGAAAAACATTTAGGAAGATTTTTGATAATGCATACAAGTTGGATCTATAGGATGACATAAATATTTCATCAGTGTTTAATACTGCAAATCTTTATGAGTATCATTATGACTTTGAATAAGTAGAGGCATTTGAGAAAGATAAATTGGTTGATAGGTAGAAAAATATCAAGTTAAAATGAAAGTATAGGTTGAAGAGGTGTTGGAAAAAAGGATTGATCACAAGACAGGGAACAAGGAATATGAGTATATCATCAAATGGAAGGATAGAAATTTAGAGGATACAACATGGATTCTAGAAAGGAACTTGGTCAACTCATGGGACCATCTTCCTTTGACAAATTTTCTAAATATGCCTCATGAGAAAGAGCTCAAGAAAATTTTCAACTAGAGGAATTTGATGTAGAAGCATCCCTACGATTTTGGTAATCCTACATCACCCAAAAACATTTTCAATTCAATTTCAATTTTGTTTCAAGTTTTTTAGATTTCAATCATGCAAAACAATGTTCTAGTCTTTTCATTGGAACATACTCATATCTTGGGATTAGAAGTTTAATTTTGAAAATATTGCAAAGGAGTTATGTTTTCAAAAGTAGAAAGTGAGTTTAGACCATGTGCCATGCTCAAAAAAATAGGGTATTTCAAACAGGTTGAACATCTTAATAAACTCACACAACATATCAAAGATCAGTACACCAGTGTATTATGTGGTTAAAACCTCAAAGAGGGAAAAAATCCATCACCCCAACCAAAAAAACCACTTAAGGCAATATATTAATGAAAAAGAAAAAAATTGCAAATGAGTTTCTCACAATCGATCAGCAACAAATGACTCTCCATGCTCTTTAAATAGAGTTCATGGACCAATCAGGTGTTAAGTTGTGGATCAATATAGTCATTAGTATCAAGGAAAATATGAACCCTCGAATCACTTTATGTCTAGAACATATCATGACCATCAAATTACACAACTACAAATGTGTGCTAAGGAAACACACTTTACCTAAAGGAACATTAGACCAAGTTGGCCATAACAAACTCCTAAGTGTATAAATATCATAACATGCCCAAATCCAAAACCCGTGTTTAGAAAAATTCCAGATTGCATTTATGCAATGGAATTGGCTTAGCATTTTGATCAACGTGCACTCAGCATTTGGAATCAAGGTCTAATTCTATGATATCGCTAATTTTCAACAAAATTTAGTGAGTTTTGATACCATACAGATGTCCTGAACCAGCACGCCCAACTTTCCCAAAATTTTGTATAAATAAGGGTTCAATGTTTTTCCTTGTGCAAATTCAATATTGGGATTTAGATTTTGGAATGTTTATATATTTTAAATGACACCTTACTCTATCTTGACTCCAAGTTTCATCAAGAAATATTGATTTTAAGGTGCACACCCAAGCCAAACACAAAGTGTCATAGGAGTAGTCCAAAATTTCCCACAAGTGCATATTTTTCTAAATTTGGCTTTGAATATTCAAACTTTGAATTATGGAGTGTACCTAGAAGATTAGGAGACACCAATTAGCTTGTATTATTTGAATTATTTAATTATTTGAGATTCCCAATGAAATGAAGAGTCTTAGGAGATAAAAATTAACTTACTCATAGCTTAAATATAATAATCCTTGATGTGATTGAGGCCCTTGGTCTCTCATATATTAGCCTATAAAGTGATTCTATGTAGAATCTAGAGACCTTGATGGTTTTGTGAATATAAATAATTGAGAATTGATGTATTTTCATAGAATAAATAAACATTGAGTGATGTGTTGTTGATTCCTATGTGTAATCTCTCTTAATTGTGTGGTTTTCTTTAATGTAATTTTCCACTATGTGATTCAGGTCACAACGCAGCACTACATTAATATCCATGAAAGAATAAAACCTAGTATGGTACAAAATTACTTCCCTACCATGCAAGTAAATACAAGAATCATTGACTCCACTAAATCATCCTTCTAGGAATTTGTAGAAATACAATAGCTCATGGATGAGGCTTTGGAGAAACATGGGACTATAATTTCCATCTACTTTCACAAACTCATGTTACGACTTAGTCCCACTAAGACCACAAGTTATTCATCTAACTGTATGCTCAACATGCATCACCTTTCAAGTTTTAAGTTAATCTATATGTTCTTTTTTTTAAAGGTAAGATTGATGCCCATGCATTGCATAATTAGTTGTAGTAATTTGAGTCATATTTCCATGTTAATCACTTCATGAAGGAGAAGAAGATTATATTTTCAATGTTGAAGATGGATCCTTCGGTGATTTGTTGGTGGGAAACACTCAATGAATAACACAAAAAGGATGAAAACCCCTAAATTCTTACTTTGTCCAAATTTATGGGGATATTGATGAAGAGTTATATCCCATTAAGCACTATGATGATCAATACATCAAATGGAAACTCTTGTGCATATGAAAGGACTAAGTTATCCAAGACTATAGTTATGAGTTTTGTTCTTTGATGGCATATTTAGATGTGATTGACACAAAGCACAACAAGGTATTTAAGTACATCAATAGTCTATACATTGCCTCTACTTGAAAAAATCAATAATCACACATCCAACATAATTTAATTGGATCTTGAGCACTTGACTCTTCCACCAAAGGACATTATCCTTGATTAAAATTTAGTGCACACTTGCCAAGAAACTCACCAGTTATTTTAGGTTATTAAGGCATGATAGTATGCACATAAATATAGTAAGTGGTACACATTCCAACAACTCTAGACATAGTTTCCATAACGACCACGGTGACACAATGAAGATCATTGCTTCAGAAGAAGCAATGAATGTTCCAGATGGAGATTCAAATTGTAATGTTCCCAACCACCCAAATTGGGCCACACCACACAAAAATATCTCAATTATAGCTCTAATACCACATTGTAACGTTCCCAGCCACCCAGGCTAGGCCACACCACACAAAAATCTCACAATTACATCTCTTATACCACATTGTAGCATCCCCAGACTCTTAGTTAAGAAATGCCACATGAAAAAAATTTGAACTCTGATACCATTTAAGTAATTGTTATACTTATTTAATTGCTCAGATTAATGCGGATAACAACATCTATATACCAATAGAGCATATATAGAAAACCCATAAGAATAATTGAATAAATATTAACATAACACATAAATTAACACACACTAAACACTTATCTTTAGTAAAAAAAACACAAATTGTGTGTAGACCTTCCATGTTCCTCCCAACCTTAGACCACACTTCTCATAAACTCTTAGTAATGGGTCACCCCCGAGCTAGGGCTAAAATGCACCTGGTTAAAGGATTTCTAACCAGACTAAGGTATCTTTAATAGCATACAAACTTAGACACATGTGCCAACTCAAACTAACATCCTACAGTCCCTCATTCCCCACATGCTCGGCATGCCCTAGGAAGTGTGCCACTTCTTTTCTCAACAGTCCTTTGGTTGCCCCACTTCCCTTCTGAGGCTTCAAAAATAGGTTAGACAAGAATTTCCAGAGCCCTGCATATGTAGTTCGGTACCTTGGGAAATCAATTCCCAACAGTTCTCTCACCTAGAGAGAATGCTCACAGGCCTGAAAACCCACTTCTTCAATGTCCTACATGCCTGAAAACTTGCTTCTTCAATGTCCTATGGGCCTGACAACCTTCCTCTTCAGTCCAGCTCCAAATCTAACCAAAGTCGTAGTATAGGTGCATGTTCCCAACTTGACACTTGTCATGTTGGAAACTACATGGGTCACACATGGGTTCCCTGACATGGTGATGTGTTTCTTCATAGGGACTTAGGATAAAATGCACGATCCCCTACTTTAGACTTTAACTTTAGGAATATTGATCAAATATTCCTTTTTGGCTTAATCCCGTTTAGCTTAGCCCCTTTTCTATACTCTTAGCCCCCTTTTCCCATTCTAGTGGAGTTTATCCCCCCATACTCTTTTACATGGTTGGTCTGCAT
>JASDQU010753339.1:0-37234 GCA_032191745.1 Picea mariana | reverse complement strand
AATATAAGTTTAAATGGGTTACGTATCCCATAAGGGATAACGTAACCCATACGTAAAATGTACATTAATTAAGGGATAAGATTATTAAAGAGACATAAATGTATGGATAAGGTTTGGTGAGGAGTGAAGGTTCGGGAAGGTGAAGGAGGCATAAGGGAGGAGGAGGATGGATTTTCGGGGGGGATTCTCATTCATGCAGTTACGAGAGGAGATTTTGGGAGCTGGGAGACTGATTTAGAAGAGTGGGATTTACAGTGCACACCGGGGGCTGAGGGGTTTTGGGCTCGGAGGGCTAGGACGTCCGTAGATGTCCTAGGGCCAGGCGTACTGGTCGACAGGGTGGTGGTTTTGGGGTGTTCAAGCGAAGGTTCAAGCGAAGATTCAAGCTTAGCATCAGTGACAGGTATTTTTCAAAACTGTGAAGTGTTTACTAAATTTTAACTTGTATGCAAATTATTATGTAGATTTAAATTGTTATGCAAATTGTTTTGAAAAATGTTATTTAATTTACCAAAATCTGGGAATAAATATGCGTGAGTAAGAAAATTTTTAGTAATTTTTAAATTTTCTGCTTTGTTTTAAATTATAGTAGCTTAAATGAAATCCGGGTCCCTACATTGTAGGAGACCTTCTGCGTGATGGTGGTCGGCTTTCACTTGTTGAATATCTAAGCACTTGGTGACAAAATGGACTACATTGCACTTCATGCCTACCCAGAAGAAGAGCTTCCTCATGTCTGCGTACATTTTCTTCACACCCGGATGCGCACAATAAAGTGCTCTATGGGCTTCCTTCAGTATGATGCTTCGAATATCCCCACTTTCGGGGATGTACATCCTTCCTCGATATCTTAATAGTCTGTCTGCTTCCAGACTATATTCTTCATACTTTGGATCTAATGGCCTCCCACTCTGGAGGTTTGAAGTAACCTTTAAATACCAACTGCCTCCATGGAGTTGCGTCAACACACGTTCCCTCGGATTGACTTTTAAGGGTACCAAGGAGAAGACACATGGCCTCCTACTCAAGGCATCTGCGACCACATTCTCTTTTCCCTTGATATATGAAATACCAAAAGCGTACTCACTCATGAACTCACTCCATCGCCTTCTCTTGGCATTCAGATCCCTTTTAGTGAAGAGATGTTTTAAACTTTGATGGTCCGTTTTGAGCTCAAAGTTTCGCCCTACTAGATAGTGCCTCCAAAGTTTCAGAGCTAGCATTACAGCTGGCAACTCTAAATCATGAGTAGCGTAAATTTCCTCGTGTTTCTTCAACTTCCTTGACGCATAAGCTATCACTCCTCCATCCTACATTAGCACGTCCCCCAAAGCCTTGCTTCGAGGCATCCGTGCAGACTGTGAAGTCCTTTTCCATATCCGACACTCGTAGAATTGGTGCACTAGTTAGTAACCTTTTAAGCTCGAAGAATGCAATATCACATTCTTCTGTCCATTCATACCTGACCCCCTTACATTTCAAAGTGGTGATGGGTTTCGCTATTTTAGAGAACCCTTCCACAAATCTATGATCATAACTTGCTAGCCCCATGAAGCTTCTTACATCATGAGCATTTTTCGGCACTGGCCACTCCATAATGGCCTTTACCTTTTCTGGGTCCACAGAGATTCCTTCACCGAAAATGATATGACCTAAATAGTGAATTTCTTTCTGGAAGAAGGAACACTTTGACAACTTCCCATACAATTTGTTCTCTCTAAGGCAAGACAACACCACTCGCAAGTGTTCCTCATGTTCTCTTTCATTCTTGGAATAGATGAGGATATCATCTAGAAAGACTTGTACAAAGCGGTCTAGGTATTTCCGGAATACACCATTCATGAGGCTCATGAATACTGTTGGTGCATTGGTCAATCCAAAGGGTACTACAACGAACTCATAATTCCCAAACCAAGTTCGAAAGGAAGTTTTAGGAATATTGCCTTCCTTAATCCTTAACTGGTGATACCCTGATCGCAAATCATTTTTTGAGAATACCGCTGCTCCTTTCATCTGATCAAAGAGATCATCTATTTGTGGCATTAGGTACCTATTTTTACTGTAGAACAATTCAAGTCCCTGTAATCTATACACAGTCGTAAGGAACCATCCTTCTTCTTCACAAAAATTACCGGTGCACCCCAAGGTGAGACACTATGCCTTATTAGCCCTAAGTCGAGTAGCTCTTTCAACTGCATTTGCAACTCACAAAGTTCTGGCACTGTCATCCGATACAGAGTCTTGGAAATTGGTTCTGCACCAGGTTTTAGCTCAATAGTAAAATCAAGCTCCCTCTCAGGAGGTAACCCTGGTAACTCATTTGGAAAAACATCTTTAAACTCTAACAATATTAAGTACTGATCCAAAGAGGGTCCTTTCCTTTCACTCACTGCTTCCACTACATAAATTCGACACCCTTGCCTCATGCACCGCTTAACCTGCATAGTTGAGATAAAGCGTAGAGACACCTTTCTCCGTACGCCCTGGTTCTCTACTAGCCTTCCTTCGTCGTCAACACAAAGCACCCCTTTTGCGAAACAATCCACCATAGCTCGATGGGCTTCTAACCAATCCATTCCAATGATTAGGTCATACGCCTCGAGAGCAGTGACGTATACCTTCAACCTGGTAGTACACACTCCCAGGTCTATTAGACAATTATCAACGCTAGGTCCTACCGCTTTTTTTTTCCCTGAAGCCATCTCGACTTGTTTAAAGTCGTCGTGCTCGTAGGCTGCCAACCCACTCTTTTCTAATGCAAATGGTGAAATGAAACTATTTGTAGCACCAAAATCAAATAAAATCTTAACATTGATATGATTTAGCATCCCTGATGACTCCACCACCGTGGATTGATGTTCTGCCTGGTGATTATTAACCACTGCGTAAATCTGGTGGCTGTCACTTGCTCTTCCCATCGAGGCCTTTCCTTCTCTATGCACAAACCCTGATTGTAACTCTGGGGCAGTCACGCTAGTAATGAGGTCCTCCACATCCCCAACATGTAACACGAGATTGAACCTGCGCACTGCTCTGTGATTGTCTCTGAAATGAGCTCCTTCCCCTGGAACCCCTACCCCTGTTAGCTTCTCCCTGAGATGGTCGTGGACCTGCCTACGTCGTTGGTGATGAACGGGATGTTGCACTTGCTGCCATTGAAATACCTGTAGCGACTGTCCTTGGTGCGACTCTATTACCATATGGAGGTGGCTTGGAGCTCCCTCTCCTGGAGAATGTCCTAGGGGCCTTCCCCACAAATCCAGGATGATGCGGAAAGGTCGACCTCATACCTCCATTTAAGTTCATGTGTTCCTCAACATAACGTACATTTTCTACTGCTTTTGATACCAAAGATGTTTTCCACATCTGTACCATGGCCCTTATCTTAGGTTTTAACCCATAGACAAAGCATTTTGCCTGTCGTTGATCATTATCCATGTATGAAACATATTTTACCAATTCCATGAACCTGATCTCGTACTCTTTCATGGTCCTGTTTCCCTGTACTAGAGCATGAAATGCTCCCACCTGTTGTTCCTCATAGTAAGCTGGTAGATACTTCCTTCGGAACCTTTCCTCAAAAAGTTCCCAAGAGACGGTGTCTGGAGTAAGGTGCAACTGCCTCTCCAGGTTGCCCCGCCAGTTCAAGGCACTGTCTCTCAACTGAAAAATCGTTATTTTCGCCTTTCATGTGGAAGGATAGTCTCTTAAGGCGAAACATCGTGTCATCCCTTCCAACCATGCTTTTGCATGTCTGCTGGCACGACCCCTGACGAACTCTGGAAGTTTAATCTTCTGCAATTCTCTAGTGATGTCTTCGGGTGGAGGCGCTCCCCCTGAATCCCTCGACGCTTCAGGATTACCCATTCCCAATGGTGGGGGCTCCACTTCGATCTTTTCTGGCTAATGCCCCTTTAAAGTCTTATTGATGGCCTCCAAAGAGAGCAGAATGAGGGCTAACTCAGGCGATGGTGGTGGCGGCATTGGCGGTCCCTGCGACCATGCCCCTCTGCCTCGATTTCCTTTAGTCCTAACCATCTTGTATAATTGAATCTGCATCAACCAAGAGTTTATCAGGGAGAGTCTAAGGCAATTGACATTTGCGCAACTTAAACTTGAAAACAAAGGGATAGGAGTAAGTTTTTCTTTTACTTGTCTGTAAACAAACGTTACTCTCTTTAGGGGAAGTGGCTAGGTCAGGGTCGAAAGCCTCTAAGCTCGATGTCTTCGCCTAAGAAAACTACTGACTCCCTCACCTGGTAGCTATGCTAGCATTGCACCACACTCGCCAATTCCTCTAACTTACCTTCCTAGTGCACATGAAGTCCCCTCCCGTTTATCTTGGTCTAAGTCTTTAAAAATTTTCTTTAAAACTAGGTAAGGTGATATTTTTTTATAATTAATCAACATTATAAAAAAAAAAACAAAAAAAGAATCTAGATTAAACTTTTAAACTAAGTTTCAGTCACCTTAATCAACGCATTTAGTTAATCCAGAAATTTTAATATTATTGTTGGTATCCTACTTAAGTACCTAATTAATCACTTAATTAATTCCTAATTTAATTAACCAATCAAATTAATTAATCACCATGATTATTCACATTAATTAGTTAATTAGTTATCACCTTGTATATACATTTAAATTTAAATATTATTGTTATTAAATAATTAACATTTAAACTAAATTAAACAATAATAGTTTAAACCTTAATTAAAAAAATAATAAATAAAATAAAAATAATAAAATAAAATAATAAAAATAAATAAAAAATAAAACAATTACAATACAATACAATTAAATTAAATAATTAAAAATAATAATAAATAATAATAATAAAAAAAATCTAAAGTCGGGTAGTGGGTCCTCGCATGAAGCCCACATGCCCCCTCCCCCCCGACGCTCATCCCTTAACCCTAATATCCTCCATCCTTATCTCTTCAAATCCTATCCTCTCTCCCTTTCCATTTTGTTTTTTGTCAAACGCTCAGGGTGAAGGATGAGGCCGACGGCCATAGCCATCTCTCTGCTCGGTCGACCATGGTGTCCATGGTTTCAAGGTCTAGAGGGCACGTCGTGTACAGTGGCGCGTTCCCTCTGCTCCTTTGTGGGCTTCTCCTCCATGGCTTGGCGCGTGGTCGCGTTGGTATTGGTTCAATTTGTTGTTTTTTTTTTTTTTTTTTGCGTAGTGTACTGTTTTGGCTCGTGGGATCCTTTGTGGCAGTTGGTGTGAGTGTTTTCGATGCCTTGGCTCTTGACCTCGGGTGCTTGGAGGCGCAAACAAGCAACAAGCCTGTGGGTTGTTTCCTCTCTGCCTGAGCCTGTGGGTTGTTGCTCGGTATGAGTTTCCTTGTGCATTGTGCAAAGAGTATGGGCTGTGGGATTCCTCGTGGCTTCTCCTTCGTGGTTGTGTGTGCTCGGTCTTGAGTAATGGCTTATATGGTTGTGTGCGCTTGGTCTTGGGTAATGGCTTCTCCTTCGTGGTTGTGTGCGCTCGGTTTTGATTTAGTAAGGAGCTTATATGCGCTGACCTTTGTGGTATCAGAATGCGCTAATTTTTTTAAAAGAAACGGTTTCGCTAAGTTATATGCGCTGATCTCGGAATGCCCCATTCATACGTAATGGCGTGGAGCTTGTCTCGCTCTTCTCGTCTATAAGTAATGACATTTCTTATCTTTGTGGTGTGACTGGGTAGTTGGTGCTCGATATTTGGTGCTTGTCTTGAATACCAGATGCATAGAGCACTCCACCGTGACCCCGTGGGCTCGTCCTCCATGTGGCTTGGCGCTTGAACACTTGTCTATGATTTGATTATGTGTGCTCCCTGTGTGGAATGTTTGATGCAGGTACGCTTGACTTTAATCCCTGTCAGGCTAATTATAGATTGACCCTCGAGCCAACATATTTTTTCTTTATTACGTTTGTTATATATCTCTTTGTATTTGTCGATGGCGCTTGGGTGCTGGATTGTTCGTTGTGGTTGTTCGATCTTGCGTTGTTGTTGATGCATGTGTTTTCTCTCGGTGTTGAGCACTTGGATATTGGCCCTTGGCCAATATATATTTTTTATTTTTTTCTTTCATTTTTTTTTATATATATATGGCTCTGAATCTCCATCACTGGGCTCGATGGCAAGCTTTGGCGCTTGGGCTAGGTGATGACTTAGAGTTTGGGTTTTGAAATGGAGGTTTGGTCCAAAAACCCAATATTTTTTTTTTTGCTCTTTAATCTACTTTATTTTATTTACTTTTACACACACACACATATATATATATAGAAAATCTTGGGTAGAATTGATATATATATATATATATATATATATTTGTTTTATTAATTGTTGGTTTATTTGTTGCAAGTGTTAAAATTCATTTAACACTTTCATTGTGTAAAATATTGTACCATTTTACTTTCAATGAGCATAGTGTTTATATATATAGATCTGTATATAATAAATATTAGTGGGCTTGGCTTGCAGGTTAGGTGGAGCTGGAGCTGGAGCTTTGAGTCTAAGCTTGGCCCTCGGGCCCAGATTTATATTTGATTAAAGGGTTTCAGGGCCCCTCTCTCAAGGTTTTCAGGTTGCAGGTTTTCAGGGTTGATTTCAATATATATCTACCCTAAACAATTTATTCAGGGTTTCAATATAACTAAATAGAAGTTGTTTAAATTTCTGGGTGGGAACAGTTCCATTCCTAAATTGGGTAGGTGGGTAGGCCCTGGTCCAAGTTTTTAAACTAGGGCTCTGATACCATGTGTAAGGTCTCTTCCAACAGACCCTTATAAAACATAAGTTAAAATAGAGAAATAATATCCTAACTTTTGACCATTCATTAATCAACATAATTAAAATTTATGAGCAGCATCATAATAACCACATATTCAACATCATAACAAACCACATATTCAACATATTCAATAACATGATAATAAACTACATAACACAGCATAATAATGAAAATACATACCTCTAACTGATGCTACTTTTGTTCTCCAACTCTGCCTTATGCTCTGCCAAAAACCGACTAACCTCCCAGCCAGCTAGGAACAGAGCCTCTCCGGCTCCCTAGCTCCAGGATTCCGTAAGGATTCCTGGCCCTCAAGCCCAAAACTCCAAGCAACAGGTGCCCCCTATCTCAGTCTACCAAACTCCAACAAGTTCCTCAAGCAAAAACCAGTACCATCCTCCAGCAAGCTACTCCAGCCCCAAACCAGCAATACAGTCCTCTCCCCTCTCAAAATGATGCTCTCTCCCCCCCAAAATCCAAAAGTCCCCTCTCGAGTGTTTTTCCCTTCTCTTATCCTCCTTTCCCCCTCTCTCATTCATCGCCTTCTCCCTTTCATTAAGACTCACCCACCTTATCCCTCCATTCAATGCCAACCACCTTATCCCCTTTCTCTTTAATGGTTCCATCATTCGATACATTAAGTCTCCATTTAATAAATTAAAATTTATTAAACTCAATTTCATTAACCAAATATTTAATCATGAAATTAATTAATTAATTAATTAACTAATATACATTAAACAATTATTTAAATCATGACAATTGATTAATTACTTAGGGTTGTTACAATTACTTTGGGTAGACAATTGTACAAGATACCAGAGGTAGCACCACCTACTGCTATTTCTTTAATCTCTGCTAAGCAATGCAGTAAGGTCATTTCACAGACCAGGAAGTTCATCTTCTTTGTGATATGTTCTCACAGTAAGCAGAAGGTCACCGCCACATCCGTGACCTCTACACAAAGCCTCTCTTTGAAGCAGAAGCAAGGGGACAAAATCATGGAAGAATACAGAGATATATTCTCCTCACCCACAGGGGTACCGACGCACTGCTAAGTCAAGCATCTAATTGATATAACCCCTTGTGCACCTCTGCCTAATGGACCAGTTTATCATCGCTCGTTGTTGGAAAATGACAAAATCAAGCATCAGATCCAACAACTGCTTCAAAACGGGCACATCAAACCCAACTCCTCCCCTTGCGGAAGCTCAATTGTACTGGTGCAGAAGAAACATGAGACCTAGCAGCTCTACATTGATTACAGAGCATTAAACAAAATCACAGTCAGGAAACGGTACCCAATTCCCCTAATTGAAGACCTTCTTGACCAACTCAAGGGGGGCAATTTCTTCAACAAGATTGACCTAAAGTCTGGCTACCACCAGGTTCTCATCGAACTGACTGATGTATGGAGACAACTTTCAAATCTAAAGAAGGTCTCTTCGAATGGTTGGTCATGCCCTTTGGCCTAACAAATGCACCAACAACTTTCATGAGGTTGATGGATGATGTATTCATACCCTTCACCAACTCTTTTGTGGTGGTATATATGGTTGACATCCTCATCTTCAACATAACTTGGGAGGAGCACATGCAACATATTCAACATGTTTTGTGCACTCTACGGCAACACAAGCTATATGCCAACTTGGAAAAATGATCCTTTGGTATGAACATGGTCCAATACTTGGGCAACATTGTTGATGAACATGGGGTACATGTGGATCCAACTCATCCATGACTGGCCATCCCCGACCACACTAACCGAGCTTTAGAGCCTCTTGGGACTTGCCAACTTTTACTGACAATTCGTGTTGGGATTCTCCCATATCCCATGGCCCCTCATCCAAGTGACCAAGGGCGGTGGCAAGGAAAAGTTCTTGTGGGGGAAGGAACAACAACGAGCATTTGATGATCTCAAGCATCACTTTTGCTCATCTCTAGTACTCTCCTTACCCGATCTGCAACAACCGTTCGAGATTGAGACTGATGCATCCGACTATGTTGTAGGCACACTTCTCACTCAGCACGGTCATCCAGTAGCATACCATAGTGAGACACTCTCAGATACTGTCCGGAAATACCCCACCTATGACAAGGAAATGTATTTCATTGTACATGCTTTTCGTCAATGGAAACATTACATTCTGGGAAAGGAGACAATCATCGACACTGATCACAAGCCTTTACAGTTTATGCAAACACAGGAGAAGTTGCATAAGGACTACCATCAGAACTGGTCCACATACCTGCAACAGTTCCATGTCAACATCAAGTATAAGACAAAGAGCACAAATCGTGTCATTGACTACCTAAGTCGACCTCTTGTGGCTGCACTCACCACCGTGCTCATTCCTGTGGGCATGAGGCATCTGAGTGGACCCAACTTTATCAACAAGATCTCGACTTTTCCACCACCTATTAGCTCTTGGGCACATGCGTGAATGTCATCGATTTTCACATTCAAAACAGATTTTTATGCCATCTAGGCCACCTCTGTGTTCCTGCAAGTGAGTGTGCAAAGCTGATTTGGGAGGCTCCTACAGTCGGATGGCAGGACATTTTGGCGTGGAGAAAATTGTGGTCGTTCTACAGAAACATTTTTATTGGCCAAAACTTCGATAGGACGTCAACAAATATATCAGATCTTGCACTTTCTATGCCATTCCCAAGCCACCCATCGAGAAGCAAGGCTTATACACCCCTCTTCCTACTCCCGAGAGGCCTTGGGAATCCATATCCATGGATTACATATATGGCCTTCCATCCAACAAGCAAGGAAATGGTTGCATATTTGTGGTGGTTGATCGGTTTTCAAGGATGGCCATTCTCACATCATGCAAGAAGAGCATCACAACGATAGATACTGCCAAGCTCTTCTTTGAATGAATGTGGGTCCATTTTGAGATACCACAGGCCATCATCTCCGATCGGGAAAATAGGTTCCTCAACACATTTTGGTTGAGTCTCTGGTCACTTTTGGACACCAAGCTCACTAAATCCACTGCCTTCCACCCTCAAACCGATGGCCAGTTAGAGGTCGTCAATCGGATGATTGTGTACATCTTGCACATGTATAAATCTAAGCATCCACGTACATGGGATGAGAGTCTTCCCTATGTTCAACATAACTACAACAGGGCTCTCCATAGCTCCACCGGCCATAGCCCATTTCAGGTGGGGTTGGGATTCCAACCCTTGGGTCCCATTGATGTTGCACTACCTCTTGCAACCACACAGACGTAATATTCCCATGTTCATTTTGAGGCCGACAAAGCCACCATATTCATTGAGCGGATTCAACACATTCGCCAACAGGTCCATGAGATTTTGTAGAAAGCCAATGCTAAGTACAAGCAACTCCATGATCAACACCGGGTACCACACAAGTTTCAGGTGTGAGATAAGGTCTGGTTACATTTGTAGAAAGAACACCTTACATGGCTCCATTGGAAGCTTTGTCCACTTTGCTATGGGCCTTACACTATCACCAAGGTTGTGGGTGACAATGCTTTTGAGCTCAACACTCCCCCCTTCTTTGGCTTGCACCCAATGTTCAATGTGGACCTCCTCCGACCATATTTTCCACCATTATTGGACACCTTAGAGATCGCAGAACAGTTGACACCAACATAGCTTAACTCCGACTGAATGGAACATGCATCCACTGATTAGATACTGGACACATAGGTCAAGGGCACTTGCTAGCAGAGGATCCAACTTTATCGGGTTATCGAGGCAGGGTAGCTTTTGCACCAAGGCAAATGGCTCACCTAGGGCCCAATTCAGCAGAAATTTCCTCACCTGATGGGGTCACTCAACACATTGGAGACCATTTCTTCCTAAGGGGGGAGGACTGATCCAGGTGGATATTGATGGCCACCCACCTATTCCAACTGGCTCCTTTTGACATTTTTTAGTTCAACATGTTTCTCTGTAATGATAAAATTTCTTTGTAATTGTGGGTTTTTCACTTTCGGGGCTATCCTGAAGCCCTACACAACATCAAGGTGGATATTGGTGGCCACCCACCTATTCCAACTGGCTTATTTTGGAAGTTTCATGTCAGTACATATTTATGTACTTCAAGGACCATTTTGGGGCCCTAAACAGTGTTTTTTTGGCTTGCCACAGTCAAATTGTAGACGGAGTTAGAGTTCGACGGTATAATGTGTAGTTCTCGAAAATACCTTTCCAACGGGCTATCACGCGCCTAAAACGAAGGTCATATGAAAAAGTTACAACCTCGTGAAATTGAGGTACCAACTTACTCATCGGGTCCCACATAACTTTTGATGTTTCATCTCCTAGGGTTAGGTTTTTGGATGTCTAGGGTTTTGACATTCATGAGTAATGTTTAAAAGGCCTTTGGAGCCTCATTGTAATCATTCTGCTCAGACGGATGCACGTAGCAACCACATCTCTTCTCAGAGATAACTACCATCATTCGAGCAAGTTGTTTTCAGTTCTGTAGTTTTACAGTTTCAACGTATTTTATTTATTCAATAGAAGTTATTGTTCACTGGATATCTGTTGTTGTTCTCTGTATCTCTATGTTATTGTATTCAATCTATTATTTATTTTGTTCCGCTCATAAATCTGGATCATTGAAACACTTGCTCAACATACTGATAATAGAGTCAACAAACCCCATAATCTCATGTAGTAACACAACATCATGATGTTCAATATCGATCATCCTATTGAGGGATACGATTTTGGGTCTCCCTCCTAACCCTCTAATGTTCATGGACATGAGTTTCATGTGGGAATTCTCGACGGGGATTTCCTTACTCTGAGAACCCCAGATAAGATGCATTGTCGCCCCTAATTTATTTTCCCTGAGGCCATCTCTCGTGCTAATTGGATATCATATTTTCTACCAGCCTTTGAGGGACCCCGATCAAGAGGATTCTTGGATCCCAATACCCCCGCCAATAGAGAGTTGGGGCATGGTTGGAGAAGATAAGGGTCTCTCCCAATAGATACAGATGAATCATACGGGAAAGGGACAATTATAGAGGGCACATCATGGAAAGAGGGCCCTGTCTTATCACCCAGACCATTGGAGAGGTCCAGGGAACCCTTTAAAGGGGACTCCCTGAATATAATAGTAGAAAGGGAGATAGGGATAGACGAAATATAATCCAAACTTCCAATAGAAACAATAGGGATAGTAGAAGGCAAGACATCCTTACCGGATAATGCTACAGAGCATGTAGAAGCCTCCCATATATTTTTCATCCTATCCCATTGTGATGATGAAATCTCCATATCTTCAAAGAGATCCTTTGGAAATGGCCTACTTTGATCCAACACCTTCTTCCCAGGGTCAATGGGCATCGATATATCACCAACAAGAAAACCTGAGGAGGACTGAGCAAGATTTCCTTTGGGAGAAATATCTCCCCATTTATTCAGTTGCAATTCATTGGTGTTCAAGAAGATATTAGGAGGGTCCACAAACAGTGACACATATGTCCAAGCCATGTCCCTGAAGACCACATTTTCAAACTGTCCAAGCCCGACCAAGTTATTCTCGAATTTCTCATTGCCACCTTTAGAAAAGGTAAGAATCACCTCACGCTGGCGAGGAAAGTGAGGTTGAGAACACTATATCGTCACATCATTTATGGCATGGCACCTATAACGTTGAAATGGAACGTCCAAATAATCTAGTGTCTATGTAAAGGATAAGTCACCATGAAAAATTGCAAGGATTCAAATAATCCCTGCTTGACATCAATGTAAATGAAAATCTAAGCCATTGATTGAACATTGCTCTATTGAAACCCCGTATCTCCCAAATTGGGAAACTTGAGTCCATATTCGACTGTGCGCCAAAAAGAGGGTGCGAGGGTTTTATCCCTAGCATGTTATCGTTTAAAAACCACCTCTGCGACAGAATTTTATGAGTGTCCTCCTCGCTTCAGAAGATGAAACCATACCACCCTCGTGCCAAGTAATGGATTACAGGCCCATATCCCAAAACCAATGCCTAATTTTGTTGTATCCAGGAACATAAATGGTGCATACTGATCCTACGACCATAAAACTTACCAACCAAAGTTTTATGTAGTAGATATTCAACTTATGCGAGGGGCATATCCTTCCCCAACGTCAGTGCTAATGAGGACCCTCAAGAGCATATTGTCTTTCTTTGTTTCTGGCCCTTCTGTGAAGAGTTGGAGCTAGAAGTAGTTTCTCTCAAATCTGCCATCCCTGAACCCGAACCGATAAAACCCCCACCTCGAGCAGCTTGAGATAAATCTGGCGCACCACATTGTGAAGACGATCCACCTTCCAAAGAAGAAAAAATAGGTCGATTGTCATAAGGATAAGAAACTACAATAATTAACTCATGAATGATCACATGCAAAGCCTTGGATTGAGGAGGGAGATCCTTTGGCGGAGATCCCAAGCCAGATATACCCTATGGAAGAAAGTCATAATAAATTGTATGAAAGGAACCATCAATTCATGTGTCGCAATGACAAGGCCCGAAAGGGAAGTTGTAAACATTCCGACCTATGAAACTGAGTACACAGGAGATGTTGACTGACAAAGATTTGTTCCTCGCACATCGAGTCATCTGAGTAGTCCACCAACTGAACATCCTCCTCAACGGGGATGGGACCTAATCCCAACTCCATCTTATCCATCACATCAAAAACCCCTTTTCATTTAAACCATAGAAACCCTATGTGAGACCTTGTGGAAACCCTTCATCGAAACCGTGTTGGCCTTCCTCATTAAGAAAACATTTAATATTTGTGGGTTAAATTTATCAACAAATTTTTATTTTCATACGTGTTTAATCTTTTTTTTTTTTAATTCATTATCGCAAGTTTCCCAAACATATTGAATATAAATTAAGATATTTCCCTTTCATTTAGAGTATATATATCATAAAGTGAGATTTGAATCAGGGTAATAACTTTTCCTCGCAACCACTTAAGTTTTTTCTTCACACAAACTAGGGGATTTTATTAATAAAAAGGGCATGACCAAGACCATTGAGTAAAAAAAATAAACTATAGATCAACACAAAAATCCAGTTGTTCCATCCCAGCTACCAACCATTTATCCTTCCTATTTATACTATTTTCACAAAATCTACTGCTATTACAGTATTGAACAGTATATATATGCCGTAATAAATGTCATTGATACAAACAAAAAGACAAAACATATTATGCTAGAAAGACAAATCATTTTGGAACCTCCACTTCTTCAACATCTTCCTTGTCCATTGACGTCATTGGCATATTTAGGTCTGGAATGATAAGAAAATCCTTGTTGGATTGGCACTCATTAACCATGACTGTATCTGAGAGCACCTAAGCCGAATTCCTCTGAGCAGAATGAAACTGCATTTCTTCCACCTGATTCCTTATCACTGCCACCTCATCTTGTAGTTGGTCGACCATGTCCCGGTGGATAATCAGAGTGTCAAGAATAAAGGAAACCTTCAAATGTAGAGTGTTCATCGAGATAACCAAACGCTGGAAATCCATAAACTCCTCCTCCTGTAAGTCCATACTCCATTGGTCGTCATCAAACCCATTTTCCATGGTGCTATGCAGAATCTGCTCAAACTTCCAATTAATTACTCGACTGCCCCATCCTGAATTTAGGGAACCAAAGCCTAAGCTAGAGATTGACACACCATCTAATCTTTCAGAGTAAGAAATACTTTGAGCCCAAAAATCCCATGCAGAAAATACCACCAGGTTGATAATAACCCAATTTCTCACACTCGAAATTAAGCCAAATTTTGCACTTGACATCACCGAAATGCCCCATTTATCACCAGACCACCCAAACCACATCACATCGTGACATAATTTACTTACCTCAAAATCTCTATCCAAACACGCGAATAATGAATGACGAACTGAAATTGCCAGTCGAATGACTAATACTAGCGCCTGATGTTGTACTTCCTCCCATCGTCCATTTTGCATAATAATGGCGACTCTCCACTCCATGCCCTTTTCCACCGAGCTTAGAATGAGAAAAACTTTCCCCTGTACCATATGTTTACATTTTATCAGGTTTCCACGAGCCTGTTTACCTCTCCTACCCATCTTCATTAAATTCAACTCCCTTCTTACCAAAATTGCACAGTGTTTTCGAATGTCCCTTGGCACATTACTCATGCTTGTAATATCGTTGATGAGATCATCCACCCAAACTTGTATTATAGACATTCTTCCACTCTTGGTAATGATGGCAGCCTTCAAATCCAACGTCAATTCCCTCATGTGCACATTTAACCACTCCATGCCCCATACCAAGGATAACCTCTTGTTCTCACGTACCAGACTGCAGATCCATTCCACCTTGCTCAACTTCAAATGCTCTCTGTCACCCTAGATTTGACATGCATGGATATCACAAATGGGGTTGCGACAAGATATCGAACATGAGACCAAAGGAGCCACACCGATCCCATGGGTCTCACCCCATCTCTCAAGGGCTAATCATTAGGGAGGGGGGGATAAAAATTTTTCCCTATTGATCCACAAGGAACTAGGGGCTTTACCATTGGCCCAATTAGGCATTTCATATGTTCCCTTGTTATTTTCCCAAAGTATATGAAAATACTTGGTTGAGCACGAGGAAAGGGTAATTCTAGTGCGTTCAATCAAAGCCTTCAACCCATCATCCTTAGGATTTGAGCTTGAAACAAAATAACAGATGATGTTTTTGGAATCCCCTACAATATTCAACTGGTGAATGTGCATGTGCATAGCAATTTGAGCTCCTTCAAGAATTGCATATGCTTCTGCCTTATTGTTCGGGGTAATGCCAAAATTCCAAAAAAAATCCAGTTCATGATTTCCTCTAGTGCCATAAAAGACCCATGCACCTGCCTCCCCTTTGCAACCACTTAAGTTACACTCAATTAATTATATATATTAAAAAAAGATATAGTCAAATGCATTGTCCCGTTTCTATATACCTATATAAAAGAATGTCATTATATCATATCTTGACAATAAAATAATAACTTTTCTTATTATTATACTGCCTCGAATAGTATATAGCTTTTGTTCAGCTTTGACCATGTATTAACATGTATTGACTTGTAAAATTTGCTAGCAAACCTAATCTTAAACATAAGAAACATGATTTTATATTTTTTTATATATAATTTTTTTTTTTTTTTAATCTGATTGTTTAGTAACTTGATAGTCTTATAGCATGTTTCACTTCATTCGAGGTTTGAAATTAATTTTGACATTAATTGTTTGGTCTTGTTGATATTTCCATGCGATTCACCATTAATTGTTTGGTCTTGTTGATATCTCTGTGTGATTCGGTGTGTCCCACTACTGTCGTCGATAATTGTGGGGTTAGAAACCCAACGGATCTGGTGGCAGGCTCGTTCGAGCAACTTGTTGGCATTGGTGGGGCAGGCTCCGGTCCGCTTTTCCAGTGGACATCATTTGGCATACAATTGAACTTGTCAGGACAATCTCTACGAAAGCAAAACCTTCATAGTACACTGAAAATTGCTATTCGAAAAACTAGCTACTTATGGATACGTATGATAGAAACACTCGGCTCCAAAAGAAATTTAGGTTTTGTTTTAAATGACATATTTTAATTATAGGAACGGGCTAAAGCACTCGCATACCCTCTAAGGGGAACAAAAAATGTCAAAGGCAACTCAGTAGCTATGTTATTTAAAAATAAAAAGTGTCTTTAATGGTTCTTGAATAATTTATAAACCATCCATTTAACACTTTGGAAAATAAAGCATCCATTTAAGAGGGTTCTTGGATGTTTTTTAATATTTTATGTATAGATGATAGTTACATTTTTGTTTAGTATAAATTAAAAATATTTTTTGGTAGAATTTTCGTTAGATGATTTTTATTTAATAAGTTTTTAAAATTATATTTAATAAAATAAAATTTTAAATAAAATTCAAATATTTCATACAATTATATATGATATATAAATCTTAAAAACAAATATATATATATATATATATATATATATATATATATATATATATATATATATTATTCCAAACAATATTTTTATTTATTGATAGTAATTGTATTATTATTTATTGTGCCATAGGCAATGATTGTGTGCTCTATCATTTTTCGTGCAAATTTGTCTTGTTGTACGAATAAATTAAGAATGAAGGTATGGCCCATTCTGATCCAAAAGCAAGATGTCAACAATACTTTCATGTTTGGAATAGGCATTAACTTCTAGGATAGATTGATCAGAGTTAGGACTATGACTAAAATAGTCCAATTGAAACTAATCTTTTTATTAATTTTGGAGGCAATATAGGCAGTGTTATCACATGCTAATT
This sequence comes from Picea mariana, assembly GCA_032191745.1. Taxonomy (NCBI): domain Eukaryota; kingdom Viridiplantae; phylum Streptophyta; class Pinopsida; order Pinales; family Pinaceae; genus Picea; species Picea mariana. The sequence goes on along the minus strand of JASDQU010753339.1, from coordinate 20,104 downwards.
TGCATTAATTTTTCCAAAGCATCTTGTCCTTGTGCTATCTTTCCACTCAGATTTTAAAACTTTTTCACCGGTTTCGTCAAGCTCCCATCACCTAAATCCTTCACTCGACTGATCATTCAAAATAGTCATGTCCTCCATGAGTAAAAAATTGGCAAATATCCCAAACCTATATCTAGCCGTAATGCTTATCTAAATCCCTCAGTTCCATCACTTCATTCATTTTTATCCTTATTATCATATTCCCGTTGAAAATTAAAAATATTCCTTTTATTAAGCTTAAGCACCCTTATCTTATCCACAAAGTCACGTGATAAGTCTCATATGCCCAAAGTCCTTAGAAAATGGGAAAACGATTTATTATCATTAATATAAATATTTTTGTATTGAAATATTTATATTAATATTTAATCCAATATTTAATTCACGACCTCGAGTCAAATCATGGGCACGAATCTCAATTTTTAACATTGAAAAGTCAAAGGGTGGATGGAGGGCGCATATACATTTCAGTGGTTGAAAGTAAATGAAGTTTAATTTTGGAAAGCGTGCGGCATATGATGATAGTTTTCCAAGAATGCATTTCAAAACAAATCATGGAGTTTCCAATGCCATAAAAAATTGTTTCCTCTCGATGGAAAAATTTCACAAAGGTGAAAATTAAATTTTACGGCAGAGAAATACAGGTTTTTGAATGGGAAAATGTACGTGGACTAAAGATTTGGATAATTGTTTATCCAAAGTTTTTACATAAGTAAAAGAAGAGGATTAAAAATATTTTACCAAAGATGGTAACCAAGACATGGTTTTCAAAACCATGGAAAACAAACCAGTAAATGGTTTTCAAAGTGAAAGGGTAAATATTTATTGAGCAAAACAAGACATGGTTTTCAAAACCACGGGAAGCAAACAATAAATGGTTTTTCAAAACCACGGGCATGAATTAAAATATGGAAATTTAATTCTACATGATAAAAAATATTTGGGAATTATTTTTATTCAAATATATTATTCTCAAATATTTAAGGAGAATATGGATAAATGAAATTAGATTTGAAAGAGTACAAGTGACATTTCAAGAAGATGTGGCAGAGAAAGAAATTGAAGCGTCACATGAGTCAGAATCTGAATTACCAAACGTTTTCTTGCTCATTATTGTAATCGGATTCAAAGCGAAACTGTCATTTTGTAATTATTGTAATCAGTTTCAGAAGTTGAAACGTTTCAGTTCAGCTATTGTAATCGGTTTTTAACTAAAGGAACTCGAATTGTATAAGTATTAGAAGTTCCAAATGTATTAATGTTGGCAGAAGTGCAAGGGCACAATTCTAGTTGTTCTGAATTCAATTGTAATTTTCTGAAGCTGAATAAAACACATATGCAGAAATCTTTGAAGTCTCCATGAAAAAATTCTAATGGTGGTGATATGAGTTTTGTCTTCTCTCTTTGTATGTATTTCCTGTGTTTTTTATTCTATTAGCATTGTCTTCTGTTTAAATTGGAAAGTTTAAAGGCCCAGAATTCATCTTATGATGCTCTTGGCTTAAGCAATTTAAACTGTGTGAGTTTCTTCATAAGTAATTCAAAATTCATTTCATTATTGCTCTAATGTAGTTACTTGTTCTCTCCTTTCTTCTTACACCCTGCAAATTACAAATTATAACTCAGATTCATCGCCTCATTTAGCCTTTATCCTCTGGAGAGTTCTATTGACCAACCAGTGTTCGTATTCTTTTTCAGAAATTCAACTCCATAGCCATGAGTGTCCTCCCCCTTCCTTTCCAACAAATTTATAAAAAACCCCCAAAAACAAACTAAACCTAGTCATTGATTGCCAAAGAAACACCAAGTGACATGAGAGAGCCCTCTCTAAGCTGAGCAGGCTAGGACCCAGCTCTAAAGTTAGTTTGTAGGTTACCTCTGTTGTTTGTTTTATCAGTCAAACAAATTTACAGAGTGCTAACAGGTAGTTTAACTGCACTTGTTAAGTTAAGTTATGTTGTTTTATTCCATATTAAAATCATACACATATTTATTTACCAATAAAATTGATATATATTAATTGATGGTGATTGTTGACACCTAACACCTAATAATAATCTTATGAATGATTAAAAAACAATAAATAAATGGATGGATGATATTAAAAAGTAATAAATGAACAAGGGTTGCATGGCAACGCAGTCCCTGCTGAGTTAGTTGGGAAATACATGTTGAACAATGAAACTTAATATAACTAAATGCACAAGTAATGAATATTTTTTGTCAAAAGATAATAATTGAGGGTTGTTTGTTATTCAAAACGCATAATGAATTGTAAGCTGAATGAAACTATAATATTCATAAATATAATATAAATATAATAATAAATAATATATTAGATAATAAATATAATAATGCATAATAATAAATACATAGTACAACCTTTTATATTTAGATGTGGTGATTGGTGAAATTCATTGATTATGTAATTAATTGTACATATTGAAAGACGTGAAGGGAGCAATAACACTTCAATTCTATCAACCAATTAGAAATGAGAAACACAAATATTTTTATTATATCCAAAAATATATATTTGTTTTCCTATGTTAAACATTACATTGCATACACAAATTTATGGTAAAAGGTAAATTAATGTCACATCAATGTCCCATAAAAAACAAACTCATTGCTATAGTCCCATGGCAGGGACTAATAAGTAAATGAATAATATTAATACGAGAATCTATTCATGTTAGGTATAAAGTAATGGAAAATGGTGTACCCCCTAAAAAGAATGAAATACTACGTTAATAAAGTGACGTTTATATAAAACCATAGATAATAATACCACCAATAATGAAGATTAATAGGAAAATTTATTATATAGTAATGAAAAATGAAGTGTTTATGAGAAAAGATTGAATAGTAAGGAAATAAAGATCGATCCAGTTTATTTTAAGTTTTTTTTTTTTTTTTTTGACAATTATTATCAAAATACGACAATATAATTGTTGGTGAAATCACAACTTTTGATTGTTTAAGTTACGTTTTTGAATGCCTAAATCAATTCATCACTCTTGAAAATCCTCATAACACTTGAAAAATGTAATTTTAACCACTGAAATATACAGTTTTATAAATTTCTAATAGAATTTTAGACAAAACTCATTGAAAAAATATTCAGAAAAAGATAGAAACACATAACATGTCAGAAAAATCTTACATACTCTTATACTCCAACTTATAAATGAATAATCATGGAGTTTCATAAAATAATATTTCATACTCCATTCAAAGGCATTTAAATGAAAGGAAGCACGAGAAAATATTAGTTCGCTTCGCATAATGGAACTAAAATAATATTTCATACTCCATTTAATTCAACAATATTTAAGTGGAGTGAAGTATTGGGAAATGCTATTTAACTTTCGCATAGATTAAATGTTCTACGTTTTGGCTTTTTCTCGACCATATTTTCTAGTTGATTTAGTTCAAAATCTGGCCATAAATTGTTAGAACTGTAGATTTAAGTGGTTGAGTCTCTATTATATGAGTACCTCAAGGATTTTTTAGGACGCTGAATCCATTGATGCATTCAAAAATTCAATTTAAACAACATAAATGGGTGATTTCACCCAAATTTATATTGTCGGATTCTAGTGAAAAATACCAAAATGTAAAACGTTTAGACAACAACTTTAACTTTATGAATGGAACATTGTGATATTTAATTAGATCCAACTTTTCAAACTACCAAACTTCAATTATAACTTTCATATGACAAAAGAATAACCTTTTTCTTTTCAAACTACCAACTTCAGTTATAACTTTCATATGACAAAAAATTAACATTTTTCTTTTCAAACTACCGACTTCAATTATAACTTTCATAGGACTAAAATTTAACATTTTTCTTTTCAAACTACCAACTTCAATTATAACTTTCACATGATTTTTTTTTAATATTTTTCTTTTCAAACTGCCAACTTCAATTATAACTTTCATAGCATTTTTTCATTGAAAAAAATTCACAAAAAACTTGTCATATTTGCGCATTAGTTGTCTTTGCTAGACTCTAATTATTGGAGATAAGATAATATAATTTTATTAGTGTCCAACTAATGACCAAAAAAGTAGGTCAAAGGGACTGCTGAGTACAATGATGTCAATACAATACAAGAGTACCAAAAGGTCTCCTATAAATGGCGAGATGCAAAAAATAAAGTGTAATAATGTAGGGTAGTAGAGAATGAGATTTACTCTGAGGCATGAAGACCCCTCAAGCCTGAGCCCAGAGACTTGCTCCGATGATGAGATGTATCGTATGAGAAGATCTATGGACAAGAGGACCCATAAGAAAGGAAATAGGTTTGTCATGGAATGGACCGATCTCTCCTACCATTTAAGGCCAAATGAAGAAAGTTGAGTATGGTTGAGTGTCCTAAGGGGGAATTGGTCGGGTGCTTAGATCGTCTGCTACGTTGATGAGCAATAGAAGTAGTGCATCAACGAGGTTTGGGGGATCTCATCTATCTCCTAGGAAGGGATCTAGTCTGATCATGTCTCTAAAATCTCATGGGACAAGAGAAGGTCCCATAGGTCCGCACTGATCTAGAGTTCAGGGTTGCGCTGGTGTCAGTTTGTCTCTTAGTGCCCCTTCCCGAAGGTAGCACCATGAAGAAGGAGGCGATCTGTCGAAAAGGGTCTGGTCTCGTAGGGGGCTGAAGAGTCATAGCCCAAGGGCCTCCCATATGTATAAGGCTAAGCACTGCTGATCCAGATACCTAAAGAAGCTTGTGAGGGTGTGAGTCCCCTTGAATAAGAAATGAAACTGCCCCTTGATCTCATAATAAATGGGGAAACTGAAGATAAAGTGATCATCAGTATCGACCTCTTGTAGTTGACACAACTGACACATCATGTCTGGTTAGTCGATTTGGTGGTATGACTCTACTCAAAGTCTATGAGAGCCCACTCTGAATTGGCCTAGAGGAATGTGAAGAGCATGTACCCAGTGGCAGAATGTATACTGTGGTCGAACGATGAACCCATCCATAAGGTCCAATAAATGTTTAGCGTAAAATGCCATCTTTGGGCATAACCCACCAGGAGGGTTAACCCAAGTGATCTAGATAAACTGCCTATAATTGTTGTCTCTGATGATCTTGTTCAACACATGTCTGGTCAGTAGGAGATGGCTAGGTGCATCCAAGGAATACCGAAACGGAGGGAGGTGATCAATTTGAATTCCCATTGACTCTAGAAGATTTGACACGCCTGTGAACCAACCTCGAGCCCGAACGAATGGGATAGAGAGGGTAATGGTCCCAGAAGAGAAATAATCCAAGTATGGGTATCGATCTCGACCCTTTGCCGAGTCAGCTAAGCCCCATATGTGATGTAAAAAAAGAGACCAATCCAAACATTGTCTCAAGTCGGAAGGGCTGAGCCCCAAACTTTGCTAGGATAATATCATGATGACTAATTGCTTGCATTTGATGATGCATCGGAGGAGAAGGGTCTGGACTGTCTCCACTAAGGCCCAATAAGACTCTAGTAAGGAAGGCCCCCAAATCTCTGAGCCATAGAGAACAATGGGTTAGATAAGGGAGTCCATGAGAGACATCTTGGATGAGATGTCTTGAAAATGGTGGCAGAAACATTGTCTCTCGAGAAGGGATAAAGACCCATAGCCCTTTGCAATTTGAGGCTAAAGGGTTGTTCACAAATTGAAATGGAGTCATGAAAATCATACTCCCAAGTATGTGTAGGTGCTGGTGATCTCAATCTCCTCTCCTCTGAAGAGAAATGATGGTCTATAGAATTATTTGACCCGTTGAAGATCATAACCTTGATCTTACGTAGGTTAACCATCAACTGTCAAAGGTCGCAGAAAACTTTGTTCAAAGTATGTACCAATCATCATTATTTATTTATTTAATTAAAAAAATTATTCGATCCATCTTTGTAAACTAAGCTTAAGGGTTTACAAAGGATTAGAAATTCACAAGTAATCCTAATGGGTGGAAAGTGGAGTGGGAAAGAAAATAGGTTAGAAATGGGGTTTTGAAGAATACGACCTTTTAACAAGGAATTTGATAGATTAACATTAAGTTCAAGAATATTGGATAAGAAATATTATTGTAGCTGTAATGTCCCTTTCCGAGTAAGAGCTCTAGAGAGGAGGGCTTAGTAGTCTAAACATCCCCTTTTAGACTATAGCCAGGAAGAAACAGGGGAAAAGGGTCATTTGATGTCATTTCACTGGGGAATATTATATTTCGAAAGTGACGTTAAATGAAAAGTGGGAAAAAGCCAAATATAGAGGTCGCTTAAGTGAGAGAGGCTAAATATAGAGGTCAACGAAGAATTAGGGTTTGAGAGAGTATATTATGGATAAAAGCGACCTAATTGATCATTATTACATATTATGATTTGAGAATTGAGCTCTGAGGAGAAAACACACAGGTTCAGGCGAATCAGTGGAGGATTGTGGATTCCAGGAGGAAGACACCAGTTGATTGGATTCAGTGTTGAGAGACACACCCTAGCCAATTGGGAAAACCATATAGGTTTTCCATTGCTTCATCACAATTTCAACAACAGTTTCAACAACAACTTCAGTGTGGATTCCAAAAGAAGGAATCTATCACAAAGTAGGCCGCTTCACCTGAAGAGGCCTAGCGAATCTTAGCCCTTCAAACCCAGTTGAGATTAAGGCCAGGTGCTTCCATTGAACCATCCAGAGCGGATTTCTGAGCATCCTATCCACCAGGGCGTCATATTTAGGCAGTGGGGGTTTATCGACAACATAGATAATGCAATTTATCAAATCTACTCATCCAGGGAGACATTGAGCCAGATTCCTCCTGACCCATTGGAGGAGGAGGCATGGTGCCTCTATTGAGACAATTTACAATAGATTCCAACAGTGGAATCATCTTGGGTGACTTATCCATCCATTTCTAGCAGTTGCAACGTAACTTGTGGGTGAAAAGAAGGGAAAGAAGGTCACCAACCTTGGGGGACTTAGCATGTCAATCGATCCTTCCGACCCAGTTGAGCTTGGAGCAAGGCGCATCTAGTGAACCAATTTCCATCAGTTTTCAACGGTGGAATCCAGTAGATCCACCTTGCATGCGACAGTTTCTCATGCATGCGACAATTTTCCGCATGCATGTCATCTAACAAGCTTGCATGTCATCTTTCAGACCTTGCACGAAACCGGTCTATCATCACATGTAGTTTTCAATACTTTTCTAGTTTATATATTTGTATTTCCAACATAGATCCATTCATTATCTGATCTATCTGAAACTATTTGATTATTATTTACATGCATGCAGTTGTGAGTGAATTTTTGTACATGCATGCAATTGTTTGCAATTGACTACTTAATCAAATTATCTAAACAAACCATTCTACTCAAACAAACAAACATGCAAGCTTCGCATGAAGCTCAGAACTATTGAAACTCAATAAGAAACCCTTAACCACATCCAGAATCCCAAAGAATATTAGTTTTGGCAGCAAATAGTTAGCAATTAAGGTTAATATCTAGATTTGCAGATCTAAGAATACTATAATAAATTTGAATTCTACTTGGGGGATCCATTTTATTCAATACCTATTTTATTCAAAATACGGCTCACAATAATGTTGGTCATATGAATGAAGGAAAAATAAGTTGATTTCTCAAACTTTCAAAGTTATGATTAGTGATAAATACATAGTAAGATAAAAATATGTAAGAAATAATGGAATTATCAAGTGTTTGTTATCTTCTTAATGTATATTAAGAAGAAACTTAAAAATAAATAAATATATGTTTGATATATATTTGAAAATATAATTATATTATTTTGATATGTATAAAACAATATATACTTTTAAATGGAATAAGATTTTAATTTTTTTAATAAAAATTATGAGATTTTTATATTAAAAAGATTGTAGTATAGTTAGTAACAAAATTACATCAAGTTTTGTTGCATACTTTTTAGAAAAATCATATCAAGTTTTGTTACAGAGTTTTTAGACAAATCAAAATGATAATGCCAATTATAAGCCTATTACATAGCATATCAAGATTTTTAGGAAAAACTTCTCAATATTTCTTATTACTATATATTCTATAATATAAACCTAAAATTTTAATATATATATTTTTAAGTAAGCAGGGGTCTTGATTTTTATTTATATCTTAACAAAATGTATAGGTGTAAAACTTTGGTCATGTGATAAGCTATATGTCTGTCTACGACCAACCAATTTGTTAGCTTACCCAGAGGAAAACTAGGACAACTATAAAAAATGCAAAAAATAATATGACTGCAGAAGTATGTATCTTCTGTCTTGCCTAAAACAGTTAGAGCATAACTATAAAGAACTTCTAAAAATGCTAACATATAGAGAAACAAAAAAACTATGAATGAACTATCCATCATCAGGAACAAGAACCTAGGGGACCTCTAGAGGTTGTCGCATCATGCTGAGGTAGAGGACGAGAAGGCTTGGCACAAGAGGAAGCCCCTTTGTCACCAATTATTTGGAATACCCCTCCATGCTTTTTTACTAGCCAAGATGCCATGGTGATGAGCAAACTGACCTGATGTTCTAGCGCATCCAATCTCTGAGCTAGCTTCCTGAGTTCACCTTCCTGTGGCTTCATGCTATGGGCCATCAGGGTTTTGACATGCCAATAGAGTTCTACATTCTTGTAAAATTTGGAATCCCTATTCCTAGAGTAGCCTAGGTCAAGGATAACCTTTCCTAGCTACCTATTATTCTCCCTATCCTCAGTGCGGGCTCAAATCGTCCGAACTTCCTCCATGCTGGCTATGGAATCCCTCATCGACTGCTCAACTTCATATTGATAATGCTTCGTTGTTTCCTTGGTCGTGAGGGTAGCCTTCATCTTATGCTTCGATTCCTTCCCTGTCTTGTGCTTCCGAGACTCCATGGGCACCAAGGCGCCCACCGTCAGACCATCAAAATCACGATAGCAAGGAACTGACTTCTCCCGTTGCAGAGCACACAAATACAATGCAAAATGAACCACCTCAATGGTCTTCAAACTCAGTGTGAACCTGAAACTCAAGCATCTCCTATGAAGCTGCCTCCCATGCGTGGCCATAATGCTCAGTAGGATAGAGCCGCACTCCACTTCAATGTGATAAAGAGTTAGAGAACAAAAGAAAATTAAGGTATTATAAGGATGTAATCAACCGTAATCTAGAAGATCAAAATTATCTATTGGTTTTGACAAGTGTAAAGAAAAAAATAAATATTGCTAAGATAAGAACAAATTCTCACGAGCTCCATAGTGAAATTGGGCATTGGTCAATTCCTAAAACGCCATGGGATGAAAGAGTGTGTTACCTTTGTGACACTAAGAAGGTTGAAGATGAAAAACACTTTCTCTTAAATTGTCCAACCTATACCCAAATTATATCTCATTTTCAAAATATTTGTCACACTACCAACCTTCCTAACCTCTTAACTCAACAAAGCTATGGTGATCTTGGAAAACTTTTCTTAATGCTTTTTGAGCACATAAATAAAATTCTACCCTCTTGGTCTTATAGACCAATTCAATCTTAGTAAAAATTAATCATCATCATCAACTTACTCTATTTAAAACATCTAAATAAAAATTAGAATTTATAATCTATTTAATTTTTAATTTATTAATAATAATAATTATATACATATAAAATTAAAATGATTTTTTTTAAATACTTTTAATAGACAACACCTTATATATATATAATTAATTTTTTTTTTTTTTTTTTTTTAACTTTGAATAGATACCACATCATTTGATTGGAGGTTTTCTGTCTACTTAATTTTTAGTATGAAATTCCATGATAATGCCATTACCATTACATTACAAAGTAATGGTATTTTCGAAGGTTTTTTTTTCTTGGCGTATAAGTTTCCTCAAAAATGTAAACTTTATGTCATCGAAATTGTAAAAATAACTTTGGATACATTATCACGAAAGTGCCAATATCATATTTATTTATTCAAGTTGAGTAAAGAATATAGCCACCCTCCCACGCCATTTTTTCTAAAGCTTCTAGAAATGGTATAAAATAATATAATAAATTAAGTGTTTTATGAGGACTTTACGAAAGAAAATGCTTGTTTCTCACGCCTGCAATGTGAGGTAAGTAAATGATGTTATGCACTTTTGGGAAACTGCAACTTGTAAGATATAAAATGAAGCAGATGCCTTCAATGTGAAGTCACTTCTTGAAATGATGTTTTAGAGTTTTGGAAATTGTAAAATATAAAAATGAAGCTAAAGTTGATCATATGATTGGACGAGAGCTCTGTTGTTTTCGCATAATCCGCGCAAGAAACTGTTTCCATTACTTAAATGCGGTTTATTACCCAATGCAAATGCATGTCTTTATCAATTCTGCAATTGCGGAATGTTTGATGGTGTAATACGTCTTTATCAATTCTGCAATTGCGGAATGTTGATAGTGTAATGCATTTTGTTTGAGAAGAAAATTCCAGATTCAATTCGGTAGGTTAGGGAGGCGACAGTTTGAGGGCCGCATAAACTGTATGTGCGTAACAGGGAGGAAGGTTCAGCGGCTACCGCCATGGGCGGGGCCGCAGAGGGAGAATAAAGGGTTTATGGATGGGATGGGGTCGCATTGTAGCAGTAAAAAAAATATAAAGGTTCTGGTTGTTTTGCAGTGGCGGCAGAAGGGAGATTTTGGTTTAAAAATATGAGCGGGGACAGATGGGCATAAAGAGAGGAAAGCAAAATAAAATATATAGAGAATGAGAAGGCTGGTCACATCAAAACCTTTCCTCGATCGAGTTGCAAAAGCAGGTTGGGAAGCGAGGGCGATGGACGGTCAGGGATGATCTGGCTTGTGGCCATGGCCGGATTGTTTGCGTGTAATGCCGAGACTTCCACTCGGACGGCTGTCAATTGCCGGCGCACTTGACGGGTAACAAGTCCAGGTCACAATACTGTACTCTAGGTAGTGCTACACTAGTATACAATACTCCACCAGCAAGTAGAAAGAAAGGAAAGAATGAATGATGGGTACGCTTTTTGTTTCTGATGGGGCTGTGCTGGTTTGTTTTATGAACGAGAGAGGAAAATGAGAAGTGTCACAGAAAGGGCACAGAAGCACTTCTTCTGCGAGCGCCGTCATTGTGATGGGCATGGTGGAGCAGCAGAGGCAGTCATAGTGGCAGAGCCTTTTAAGGTTGTTGTCAATTGGCCCATCTGGCGAAGGGAAAATCACACAACACACTCTTTCATGATAACTGAAACGGGGCACGTTCTTTGAAGCGATGCGCCTCACGCGCACACTCTCTGGGCTCGGCGGCAGCGGTTCGACTCCCTCGCCACTCTAACCTTAGCGGCGGGAAAACCACCACAAAGCATCTACCTTTATAATCATAATCATCGTGGACTGTGTTTATCCTGACATATACACATTCACAGAGCAGTTGTCGTGGGCAGATGGAGTGAGGGAAGGCAACACATTAAGGAAGGAGCTGTGCTTTTACGATGCACCAAAATGCTGGAGTGAGCACTCTGTTCCTTACTACTTGTTGTCTACACAGCCGGAGTGAGGCAGTGGAAGTCATTCAGTGGGAATTAGAAACTTCCTCGCTCAGGACGATATCCGGAGGCGGTTGCCAGCTTAGAGTAGGATAATTCTTTACAGACGTAACTCCGAAGGCAAGCAGGGAATAAAGGAAATCTGAGGAATAGTGGTACAATTATTGTGGAGGATTTCGGGTCTTGTCTTGTTGGGAAGGAATTGAGAGTCCGTACACACAATGAGGCTGTCCTCCTCGGGCTTCTTGCAGCAGCCTCAAGAAGGTAGTAGGATTTCTGCAACCTTAATAATCCTTACTTGCCCATTTTAGTTATCTTGTTATAGAATTTTGGAAACTATCCCGCTGCATTTACAGTAGAAAAAACAATCCGGACACTTATTCTTCAGGAACCCACTTTCCATTAATCGCCCAAAAGATTCTCTGAACAGCATGCTTAGTAGGATGGTGGTAATGTAGAAACATTTAGGAAGAAATTGAACTTGGGTTTACCTGGCCAGTAGAGAGAGCTTCAGCTTCAGTCAGGGTTGCCTAGCAAACACCTTATTCTTTTCTAGTCAGGCATGGAACTTGGTGGTTGTTTAAGTCTGTCACTCGGGTTTTCTTGGCAAACTTGGACTTGTCTGGCCCGCTAATATGCTCCCCCAGCTTTTCCAGCACCTAGGCTGCCATCTCCAATAGTCTGCTCAAGAAACCTAGGCTGTTAGAAACTGAGCAGTGAAAGAGGTACTAGATTGAGTTTTCTCTCCCAAGAGGCAAGCCGAAGTTCTGTCAGCATTGGTGTACAGATATATCCCTGACAGATAATGACGAGACTGGCAAACCTATGCTATCAGTAATGGAGAGATTTGACCTTACCAATTACCACCCGTCTGACGTGCAAACTTCTGGAATATGTATGTTACCCTGGATTGCACTTGTCCTGGTTTATCATGTTTGGTCAGATTCCGGTCCACTCAAACCTCCTCGTCTTCTAGAAAAACATGATGATACTATCAGGGTTTGACTGCAACATCTACAACTCCTTGGAGTTGGTTCAAGCTATACTTTGTCATGGAATTCTGTAGTTAAGCGTTCTCTACCTAGACTAGTACTACTATGGGTAACCTCCTGGGAACTAGTGCCGATCTCTGTACATTACAATTTTTCATTCAGTTATTATTAGATCATAATGTGCTGATTCCATAACTTTCTAGCTGGCTAATTGTTTTGAGCTGTGTTAATAGCACATAAACATTTCATATCTGGATGCGTGACATTATTTTCAGCAAGAAAATTGGAATGGGGAATTGGATTATCCGTACATGGTCTTTGTTGGGCTAAGTTCTAGCATTTGAGGATTGACCTTTTGAAATATTATTTAACTGCTCACAGCCCCTGAGTACAAGGAAGGCTCTTGCATGCAGTCTACGTTATACCAATAATGTGATGCCCGGAAATGGTATGCCAGACTTTGGCCTATGGCTACTGTTGCTGATCTACTAGCAGTTCTCAGTCAATCAATGTAAATACAACATAGTTTTCATCATACTTCAGAGTGCTTTTGACAACATTCTCTGTAATAGCTGCAATACACCTGTGTAAATTCTTTCAAGGATACATTTTTTTCTTGAAACATCACTGATGCTCCACACTTTTTTTCCTGCTAAATTTGCTTTCTAAGTTATCAGGATCTGGATCGGGAAACGATCCAGATTTTTTGCAAAGTCACGATCTGGATACAGGGAAATAGAAAATTCAGATGAAGAATCAAACCATTTATAACTTTGAAAATATAACCAAAAAGAGAGTTCCCATTAATATTAGCCATAAGAGTAAAGACATGATATGTAAATATTGCACACGTACATTGCACAGATTGCATCCTTCACAAACTCAGAAATGCAGGCAACTGTGGAAAACTCTAATTGATGTATTTTAAAATGGGGGAGGGTTGATTTATAGGCAAAAGTTTGAGTTTTAGGGCCCAATTCTTTTAGTTTTTTTCTTAATGCTTGTTTTTTGATTGAGTTTGTTTGGAGAATACGCCAGTGATTCTTGTCTGGAAGGCTGGGCGGATCCTCTGGCAGTTCCAATCCGTAAATGGATTCTTCCCAGATACAGATCCAGATTCAGATCCAATCCACAGAAACATGGATCTGTATCAGATGGTGGTGGATCCGGTCACTTAGTTTGCTTCTTTTCCAGTTTTCTAACTAAGTAGGACATACACTGCTAAACCGACAAATTTTGTGTTGTGGAAAAATGCCTTGTTACCAGGTTCCTCTTAAATCTGGTGCTGGATACAGATTTGATCCTTTTAAGATACTTGGATCTTACAGCACACTCTTAGGATTTGTCTCCTTAGTGAATCTGGTGATAGAGACAAGTCTAGAATGGATCCCTTGATGGAGTCATCTATGTGTAGCTTATGATGTTTTGCTAAAATCTCATAAGAAATGGAGAATAAAAACCAAAGAAAAGGAAAGAAGCTACAATATTGAAATCCACTGTAAACTCTACAAGGACCCTAGAACATACCATGCAAGGTTAGTTATTGTGTTCGGTCTGGCGCTCTGTGCTTGCAATTTCTTTCTTTGTCATTATAATGTACACACTTTTTGGCTAGTATATATATGTATTTTTGGAAACCTTATTCTGGATGAATTTCTCAATTCCAACATTTTGAAGAATACCAGCCTTGCTTCTGCGGTCATGCTTCTGGTAACATTGGAAAGACAAAATAATATTGCTATGATAAAAAATTGCCAGTTCAGGAAGTAGCAGATCTTGATAATAATAATCTGTTATTATCAATATCCTGTCTATGGCTGGCATGTATGCATTGTTTATGGAACATGGAATTATCACTTTCTTAAAGAAGCAATTCGTAGATTGGCAATAATTTTATGCTGCCATATTTTAAAGAGCTTCTGATGTTTGGATCCAACTTTATTTGCTTGAAATATTGTTCAGGGGAAAGGAGAAGCCTTAATTCAGAGCTCTGGCATGCCTGCGCTGGGCCCCTTGTGTCTTTACCTGCAGTTGGGAGCCGTATAGTCTATTTTCCTCAAGGTCACAGTGAGCAGGTGAAGCTATATCATCCGTTTCTTTTAATTCTCAACTATATCATTAGTATAATTTTTATCATATGGAAGGATATTTTTTCTATGTTAATTTCCATCAACATGCAGATGAGGATCTTGAGAATACCTTTTAGTGAGCTCCGTATTTTCTCAGTTTAGTAGTCAACATAAGTTTTTTTGGGAGATATATTTATTTCCCACTTTCCTAGTACAAGCCTACTTGAGTTATGTCATTTCATAGAAAGATACAAATAAAATTCTCTTTATATAATCCTACACAACTCAATATATTCTTGGGATTGTTACTTTTTACTGTTCAAGCATATTGATAGTGAGAAAAAGAAGCCATAAATTGGTGCAGTTTCAGTTGACTTTATTTTCTACTTTCCATGGCATTTGACATTTGTCAGCGGTTTCTTTATACCCAGGTTTTCTGGTCAACACTGTCTGGTTTGGTTGGCCTTTTATTTCAAACAAGTTTTGTGGTCCAACTTACTCATCAGACTTTTTGAGTTCTTTCAATGGCAAATATAGCTTAACTTCTAAATGCCCTATTTTTCCAGTATAGTTTAGAGCAATATTACATTTATCGTTATCAGGAATTATCGCCGGGGGTCCAAAATTGAAATTATCGGCAATATCGGGGAAAATATCGGAAATTATCAATAAACTTTAAAAAATACAAAAATAATCATTTTTTTTCAATTTTTTAAACTTCTAAAGCAACATCAGCATCAAACAAACACATTGTCACATAAATATGAAAATAAAACTACAATATAAGATGTATAAGATGTCAAGTGGTACATCAAACATCGATACTGAAATATGATATCTGTTACGAGTCATAATTCTTGATATGATAATACAAAATTACATCAAAACAAAAATAAATGTATCTCATGAGATGATCATCATAAGGCATCTAGATACTACAAGCCTACAAGGCTAATCATGATGCACTAAGATATCAATGATGCCCTCTACCCCTTTTATGGGCAAAGGTCACTATTGACACTTTTCCTCTAGAAGTAGGTGGACGTGTTGAGGTTGAGCATGAGGTGGAAGGTGCAACTCCTGGGGATAAGGTGGAAGATGAAGTGGGATGTTTTCCGCCTCTTCCCCTAGTTGGCAGTCTCTGTGGAGGTTGTGGCATTGGTTGCGAAAAACTCTCAATGTCCTCCTGCTCCAAATTTGTCTCTCCTAGAAGTGGAACATCCTCTGATACCTCCTCCTCCAACTCATCAACATCATGCTCCAACCCAAGGTTGTTGGGAGTGGGAGTGGGAAGCGCAATTTTCAAAAATATTCGAGAGCGGGGAGTGGGAAGCGCAATTTTCAAAAATATCCGAGAGCGGGGAGTAGGAGTGGGAAGCGCAATTTTCAAAAATATCCGAGAGTGGGGAGTGGGAGTGGGAAGCGCAATTTTCAAAAATATCCGAGAGCGGGAGCATTTTTTATACAATACATAATGTTGTCCCCAACTCCTAGGGATAACTAAGGAGATAATGTCTTGAGGCCCTTAGGTTGCAGACATGGAGTACCGAGAGACAGCTTGACCAACAGTGTCCACTTGCACAAACAGAGACCCACCTCACCACCACAGCTCCAAGTACATCACGACGGTATCAACCACGTCAGCTGGCCCTCGAAAGACATTGGGTCTTGCTCCATGAGGTACAAGTAAGGAATTATGGTAAGTGTCATTTCAATATTTGAGGAATTTGAGTTTGTTGCATCTATTACTGCTTTTGATTGTGTGACATTTGTGTTGAATTTAATGCAGCTGCAAGAGCCATTCTCCCTGGATGATGGCTTAAGACCCTAGTTATAGACTAGGGCCCCTAGTATACTCCTGGGGTTCTTGGTCTGGGACCAAGCAATTAGTGCCATGGTAAAAGACCCTTGTGAGGGCCCCCAGTAGATGATTGGGGTTCTTGGTCTGGGACCAAGCAGTAAAGACCCTTCTGTGGGCCCCCAGTAGTTGACTGGGGTTCTTGGTCTGGGACCAAGCAGTATAAGTCCCTAGATATGTCTAGGGCCCCTGGATGTGTTCTAGGGTACCCATGCCTAAAGCATGGGTTGACCCTTGGTTTTGTACCTTGGTGGATAAGACCCCAGATATGTTCCGGGGAAACTTGATTCTTGATCAGGTAGATCTTGGTGTAATACCAAGATTTGTGGGTGTGTGATCCTCTTCCTCTCTTCCAGGATGGTCCATAGGGCCTAGGAGAGATTATGAAGATGAGCACGACCACATGAGGGATGTATCCCATATGCAGTGATGATAAAGTTAATTAGTCACCTTGAGATTTATATGGACATGTGTTGTCACTAAGTAAACCTCTCCTAAACCCCCACCCTTGGTTTTTGTGCTTGAGTTTGATTGGGGGTTTGTATTTTTGTTTTAGGGGTTAATATGAAAAATATTAATTAATGTTTAATTATAACATATTTAATTATATTTTTTATTAGCCTAACCCTATCCTAAAAGTATAAATATGAACCCTCCCCTACACTATTCACTTACACTCACTCATTTCTTTCTCTCCAAAGAGTGGCGGATTGCTCTATGAGTGTTGTAGCCTCCTTGTGACAGAACAATTCAACCTCTCCATTGTTTTGCTGCTAGGTCCCTTCTATGATATTTCTGTTGATGTGTGGCTGTTGAGGGTGAGTAAATCTTTGCTGGGAAGTGTTCTTGCTGCCGCCCTCCTTGACTGTTGAAGTTGGCCCTCCCTTAAAGCTACCTTTTTGAGTAGATCTAGGCCGCGACCCTACTACTGGGTAGTTAGGGTTTGATCTAGGACTGTCGTCCTGATCTGAAGCTTCAAAGCCTTCTATTCACTTGCTGTTACACCTCTTCCTATTGCTGGCCGGAACAAGGGTTTGATTCTAGTTTTCTTTGTTGGGGTTTTGGGTGTGTTTGTGTGAGGTTGTTCATGGTGGCTTGACTGTCCTATATTTCTCTTGATAGAGATCTGACCCTTGAGGCAGATCCATGACACATAGACTTATCTGAGCATACTTTAGTGGCTTATTATCTCTCAGGTGTGCTATGCTCTTCTCCTTTATATAGAGGTAAGATTATCAAGAGGTAAGTTGTTGTTTTCAGTTCTTTTGCTTTGCTTACATTTAGATCTCTGATTAGCATGCTTTAATATCTCTGTCTAGTTTAGATTTATGTTTTGTTCATGTTCAGAAATGTTCATTTAGCCTAGATCTATCTACTGTGCATGCTCAGTTTTATATCTACTGTTTAGATCTGATTTAGAAACTCTTCTACAATTTAGATATAACATAAAATTGCTTTATGGTATAGATCTATCTTCTGTACATGTTCTGGTTCAGATATAAGTGTTCTACCCACTCATAAATTGTTTATGCTTTATGGTATAGATCTATCTTCTGTAAATGTTCTGGTTCAGATCTAAGTGTTTTACCCACTTTGAAATTGTTTATGGTTTAGATCTATTTACTGTACATGTTCAGAATTATTTTCTAAGTTCAGATCTAACTACCTAGCATGCTCAGAATATTTTTTGGAGTTCAGATTTGTATAAGTTTAATGTGTTCATGCTGATTTTGTCTACAGAAAATTTTGAAAAGTAATTTCTTGTTTTCTTTCCCTAATTCTAACAATTTGCTTGGACATTATGCTCTTTGCCTTGTTTCACTTTGGTAGTTGACATTGCGCCCTAGTAAGTGGGTCACCCTTAGGGATAGGGTTGCTACTGGGAGGTCCTCTTGACGAGTCATCGTTCCATTCTCGACCATACTTGTCACTTTCCACACTTCATCCCCTCATCTCCTTATCTTTTGGGATTTTCGGGCGTACTGACCCAAGAAGGGGTTGCCCCTCATTTCATGGGAAGAAGGGGCTGAAGGCCCAGAGGCTTGTAGCTGGCAAAAGATAAAAGCCAAACCATTGACCTTCTAGATGCTCACCTAGGGATCTCGAGGACAATGAAATGTCTCTCATAAGAGATTGATGGGACCTGCGAAAGAATAACTAATAACAAATGCCAACCAGGGAGGAGCATGTGTGGGCACTATTTTTATTGCTTAGGTAGAAGCCCCACACATGTTTCCAACTTGGGGAAGCATGATGTGACTAGGGTAGAGTTAAGGTGGGCACAATTTTTCATGCTTAGGTAGAAGCCCCACCTTGGCTTCAACATGGAAACATCCTAAAAGAATTAAAGGCAATAAATGGGCTTGGAAAAAGGTTGCATTGAAAAACGAAGGTGCACCACACCCTCTACAAAGGCACCCATAAGTGAGACACTACAACCCCTTGTATGTCATGAACCCCATGCCCAAAAGTCTTCCCCCCATCCATGACACCTCATCCACATGACTTAGAAGGAGGTCCCCTTGGGAAACACCCCAAAACTTGAGGTACGATTTACCCAATAGGTCATTTTGTTAACCCACCCATACCTATACTTGTCAAATTGCATAGGGTCTTTGAGCATTGGTTTATTTTGATGAGGTAGTTTGGATGTACATTCTTAGATGGCTCTTTTATTGATTTGATTTACTCATCATGATGCTTTGACTTGAGATCCTTGGAGGGTGTATCCATTTGTCTTTGTAGGACCCAGTTGGTGGACAGTTTTGGAAGAACAAGCCTAGCTTGGGCTTCCATGGGGCTTGGAGCCCACAGTTTGGATGCCATGGTCCCACATGCCGAATGATGAAGACATGCCTTTGGAGGCCTAGAAGACATCATGGAGGACCTAACCTAGCCCCTACCACCCAAACGTTTAGCTTAAGAAGGCCAAAACGTCACCCTTGAGGGCTTGACGTCATAGTAGGGCTAGGGTTTGGTGGTTGTTGAGGACACTTGGCACGTTTTGAAGGAAGGAAGCCATGGATCGTGGAGAAGAGGCTTGGATCAAAGATACATGGCATTTGGAGGCCTAGCTCACCCATATTCTACTCCAACGACTTGCAAAAGTGCCAAAAACGTTACCCTATAAGGGTGACGTCTTATTTAGGGTTTTACTCATGTGCAAATTATGAATTAAAAAAGTATTATTTTATGTAAAGGGGCAAGATTAGGGTCGTTGATCCCTATTCTTGTGTTTTACCCTAACTTTGTGGACAAACTATGTTTAGAACATTTTGTATAAATAGAGATCATTTGTATCTCATTTGGAACATATCTTTCGGATTGTGAGAAGACTCCTAGCTGAAAGTTGTGCCCTCTTTGGGAAATCTCTCTCTCTCTCTTGTGCTCTTGTTATGGTTTCTTTATGCTATTGGGGGAAGAAGTAGTGCGCTACCTCTCTTGGAGCTTTTCTCTTGCATGTGTGGCGGATTAATCTTGGTAAAAGGAGGTTTATCTTTTCATTGCTTGGACTAGGTAAGGATTCTATCTTGTTGTTGCTTCATTGCTTGGTTACAAGTTTGATTTGCTAGACTTCTTTGAAATATCCCTGATCCGGATGATC
>JASDQU010753338.1:37510-50296 GCA_032191745.1 Picea mariana | reverse complement strand
CTGGTACCAGTTAGCAACATAATACTCTGTTTTCCTGTAGGTAGCATTAGATTTGTTTTGAATGCTCAGAATGAATGCAGTTTCGACCATACCCTGTGTGTTATGACTTAAACGAAAATACTGATGATAAATGGTTGAACATAGAGGTAGAATGACTTTGTAGAATTACATTTTTTTATGGAGATAGCAGTACCAGTCTTTGAGTAAGATTGTTTTTCTTCTGTTTTGACTTAGTAGGAAATGCTCAGTTTTGAGTTAGTCATCAGAATTCAAATTCTTAGAATAGGTGTGTGTTTTATTATCAGGATAGCATTCAAATAAAGACTAGACGCTTGCCTGCACATATTGTGTATCAGCTCGAAGTATACCAACCCTGGTTTGACAATTTAGTGATTCAGGACACTTAAAAGCTACGATTTAGCAGCCTGACAAGGAGACTGTGAGAGAAAGAAGAGGAAGTTACAATGGGTTTTGCTGTAGGTTGTATCTCTTCATTTGCTAGATAATAATACAGGAAGGACCTGGCAATTTCTCTGGTGGATGTAGCCCACACTGGGTGAACCACGTAAATTTGTGTCTCTCTTGTATTGTGTGTCTTATGTGTTTTGTTTCTACATTTGTTTTATTTTATTGCTCCGCGGTCCTGTTTTTCTAACAGTCTCTATCAAGTTCATGATCTCTTCCTTTCTGTCTTCTCCATTCCCATTTGATTCTATTACTGTAGCATCCACACCCATACTAAATATTCTGCTTTCATCTTCATAATTGTAAGTTCCTTGGGCATCAACCATGTCTTGGTTTATTGATCTTCCTTCTGAATTCTTCTAACATCGAATTATGTTCTTGGTTTTTCAAAATATGTATGCAAAAATATATGTAAGGCTACACGAATTTAACAAAGCCATCATTTTATACAACATTATATTCTTTAGAATTTTGTCATAAATAATTTATTTCTGATTTCTTGTGAATTATTAATATCTTTCTTTTTTTATATTCTTGAGTGAATACATGGAATCCGTTTTCCACGAATCCTCATGACTAATTCTCGTGCCCCCCTTCAAAATATTTGAGTAGGAAGACTATAAATGGCATGACAGGGAAGATAATTTCATTAGCTTGAGCATCCTAGCTTCGATGCTCAACCACCGTTTGATTATCTTCGAATTAGATCTTGACCGTTAAAATATTTCACCATGGGTCTAAGGTCTTGATTTATTCCCTCAAACTTCCATGACCTCCAAAATACACTCTTGCGTTCTGCCACCCTTAACTTTCTCCTAGACTTAGAAGCTTTTCTTAAGTTTATCGCGGTTTCATGAGTCTATTTCATTCATGTTATAACTTCCGCCTCCTTCAAAAGGCACCATGGTGTTCCACCATCTCCATTATACACCTTTACTTAGTCATTTTATCTGATATCTCACTGCAGGTTTGTGATCATTTTATTATGCTTCATCACCTCCGCGATGTCCTTCACACCCGTAAAGTCTTGACACTTAGTCAAATTTCTAAATTTCACTGCCGGATCGGGTGATCCCATATTTATTTTACTCTTAGAACTCCATCCACCCATCCACCTGAACAATCCTTAGGACTTATCCGATTCTCCACTTCTTATCACGAGTTTGCAGGGATACCATACCTCTTTCCATACCCTTGATTCTCTCCGTGCTCTGCGATAGCTTAACACTTAGAAAAATTTCAAGATCTTACCGCGGTTTCGTGAGACTGACAATTGGCTTTCCACATGGATCCACATCACTTGCCAACTGCCATCCCACCCAACATGCACCTGCCATTGTGTTCGTACACATCTTTCTTCCACCACATTAGCTGACACGTGGTCTCCACATCATGCTGATGTCATTGTATGGAAAAATACCCAATTTTTTTTTATTTTTCTTACTTCAAAAATCACCCAAATTCAAAATTTCTTTCTCGATTTTCCATTAAAATTTGGAGATTTTAATTCTTGGTTCATTTCTTGCTTTACTCATGAATTCTCCAAGAATTTGCATCGTAGAATTGGGGCCTTTTTCCCAATTTTTATCATGGGCATTCTGCAATTTCTTTTGGGGCCGCTATTAGAGATTCTAATTAAGCTCGATACAACCAAATTAGGGTCTGTACATACAAATTCGACCCCCTACTCTTCAAATTCACCTCTTGCACATTGAATTCATCTTGAATTACTCTGTGAAAATTGAGGCTTTTGCCCAATTCCGCCTCAAGTTAGTCATCAGTGCCATGTATTCTCTATAACTTCAACTTTTGGCCATCTACATGCCCAAATATGATCAATTATAGACTAAATTTGCTTATACTTAATTCGTGGGCTTAGTTCTTCCAAATTATTTGCAAAATTTCTTTAATTTCACTGCAATAATTTTACTGAACAGTTTGTAGACATCTTCTGACATTCTGTCAAACAATTTTCTTGCAAAGTCTACGTTTTCATTTTTGTGCTTTGTGAATCAACACATATAGGCTCAATGCCGAAATTGGAGCTTTGATACTACATTGTAGCATCCCCAGACTCTTGCTGGGAAATGCCACATGAAAATTTCAGAAATATGATACCATTTAAGTAATTGATGTAGTTATGCAAATGCTTAGATTAATGTAGGATAATACTCTAAAATTGCATAAACTCATGTGGAATAATAACCATTTACACATGCAACTTATTCAGGGAAAACCCAAAACGGAAAACTAATAATTAAAACACAACAAATTAAGCAAGATCATAAATGACACTTATCTTTTATAAAAGAACACTGTTAGGATATTTAGACACTTAGGAGTTAGTTAAGATCTACTTGGTCTAATGTGTCGTTAGGTAAAATCGTGTTTCTTTAGTATGCACTAATATGCATTTGTAATTAGGATATCCGACGATCACGATATGTTCCTGACGTAGAGTGATCCGACGGTTCATATTCTCCTCAATCTTAACGACTATTGATCTATGTCTTAACACCCAATTGGTCCATGATCTCTATTTAAAGAGTATGGACGGTCATTTGTTGATGATCGATTATGATAAAATATCTTATAAAATCTCTCTGTAATCTTTTTCTTTTGCATTAATAAACTGCTCCAAGTGGCCGCGTTGGCTGGGGTCGTGGATGTTTTCCTATAGGGATTTTACCATGTCAAAACATTGGTGTGTTGATCTTTGATCTAGTTGTGTGAGTGGTTACTGAATGTGTTCTTCCTCTGTTGGAATACCTCTGTTGTCGAACATGGTATCATAGCCTGTTTGAAGACCCACTCCTGTTGTAGATTGAGATCATGAAGCCAAGTTGCCTCATCTCCATTTTCTTCCATTTACATACATTTTTTTTGCTAGGAGGAATATTTCATTGTGTCCGTAGCACTCATTTCAGTCATGAACACATTTTCGTTTCACTCGAAAAGGTTTCTGTTTTCCCAAGATATGACCTATAAAGCCCGAATATGCTATTTTAAAATTTTTGCAGAGTATTATTTCAGTTTTGTATTGTTTGTTTATGGGTTTCTACTATTTTAGATCTGCGTATCCTCTTTTCCCTGCGCCTTGTGCGATCTCGAAAAATCAGAAACATATAGGAAAAAGTGCATTTTCTAGGTAAGCTAATCGAGATCTAACCCTTGTTATCATTGAGAAGCGATTTTTTTTTTCTTGTGTGAAAATAGTTTTTTTTTAGCATGCTCTCCAAGGCCATCAACAACAACAACAACACCAATACCCCCAATCCTCCTGCTAAACAATACAATATGTTTTGCTAGCCCACTTGGTTAAACATTTCCTTATTAAATAAGAGGTCTTGAGTTCAAATTTCTCTTTTTGTTATTTTTTTTGAAAAAGTTCATGCTCCATTGTAAAGTGTATTTCACTTAAAGTATAAAAGTGAATCACTATAAGTAGCTTTAATATTTTATTTTAGAGTTATTTATTTTGAATCCAACTTTGTTTTATAAAGTAATTTCATTGTAAAAGTGATTCCTAGTTCTTTTTATAAAAGTGGGTCACTTCATAAAGCAACTTATTTGTAATTGTGAGGTTAATTGGAGGGGTATCACCACCACGTGGTTCTTTGGTTACCGTTTATGCCTTTTTTTAAAAAGGCATAACTTTCACATCCGAAGTCCATTTTCAGTGCCGTTTTTTTAAAACTGCCTAAGTTTTCGAGATATTTCCATCTAGATCATCATTTTCAGTTTTTAAATCCATATTATCTGCATATTTAATATGGATTTTTCCAGTAATCTTTTGCTTACTAGCACCAACTACTTCCAATGGAAATTCCATATGGAGGATTTATTAAGAAGTAACGGTTTGTACCGAATTACCTTGGGAAAGGTAAACGAACCCACTGATGCTCATAAGAAAGTCAAATGGGATAATAGGAGTGACAAAGCATGTGGATTGAACATAATTTCCATATCTCCTGATTTAAGGTCCCACCTTCAAGCAATCGATGACCTTGATGAAGCTTGGGAAAAGCTTGAATATGTGTTTGGTAAACACAATACTATTCGGGCACATCAATTAGAAAATTAAATACTGAATTTAAGTCCAAATGATTTTTCTTGTATTGAAGACTATCTATCTAAGTTTAAAACACTCATAATTTTATGTCAAGAATGTGAGATAAAGATGGAGGAAGAGCATTGCATCTATATTATTCTTTCTAAGCTAGGTAGTGCATATTTTGTGTTTGTATCTACCTTTTATGCCATGAGAGAGGCTCTAGGGAAAGCTTATAAAAAACCCACTCTTGATTCCTTTTTTGATGCTTTGATTAGAGAGAAAGATAAGCTTGTACAACTTGGAGTGATCAACACTGTAGGTATCTCCAACAAAGCCTTAGTTTCCCAACAGAATGATAAACCAAAGAATCCCAAGAAGCAACATCCTCTCCACGACAATAAGAAACATAAGGGTCCCACAACCACTTAGACAACTTCAGCTCCTAATGGTGACAAAGGAGAAAAATCTAAAAGTAAGAAGACTGACAAACATTGCAACTTTTGTGATAAATATGGTCATGATGAGTCCAAATGTTTCAAGAAGATGGAAGTTTTAGAAGCAGCGATGAAGAAGCACAACATCAATATTGATTCTACTTTTTCTTCTTCTTCTTCTCATGGAAATGCACTTTCTGCTTCTAGTTTCTCCTTCAATGCAACTTATACTTATTCTGATGAGTGGATTATTGATTCTGGAGCATCTTATCACATGGCTAAGGATAAAGACACATTTTCTGTTCTAAATGAATGTAACACCAAGAAAATATTTGTTGGTGATGATATATCTCTTAGTGTTGTAGGATCTGGAACAATTCAACTAGATAATGGTTATTTCAATGATGCATTATGTGTTCCAAGTCTTTCTTGTAACCTTATATCAGTATATCAAATCACTCATTCAAGTGAAGGTAAAAACGTAGAGTTTTCACCTCACCAATTTGTAATCAAGGATCTAAAATATCCTAAGCATGTTCTTGCAACTGGAATTGCTGATGATATTACAAGGTTGTACAAGTTTGACAACTTTGGGTCATCATATTTTCCATCAATTTTTGTTGCTCATAGCGATGACTTGAGAAAACTTTGGCACGAGCATTTTTTTCATCTAAACTATTGCTCATTACAAAAAATATGTAATCAACAAATGGCGACATGTATTCCCCTTGTTTCATGCAGAGATGGTGTTTGTGCCGGTTGTGTTCTCGACAAACATCATCGGGATAATTTTGATAAATGTGCCTCTTGGCACACCTCAGGCCCTTTTCAGCTTGTTCATAGTGACTTGTGTGGTCCACTTTCTTCTCTTTCGTTTTCTGGGTGCAAGTTTTTCTTAACTTTCATTGCTGACTTTTTCATACGTACTTGTGTTTACTTCTTAAAACTTAAGAGCGCATTTTTCGACAAGTTTCTATCCTACAAGGCCCTTGTAAAAAAGTAATATGGATATTAAATTCAAAGGTTAAGAACATATAATGGAGGTGAATATGTGAACAATAATTTTACAAGTTACTGTACTACATAGGGCATCCAAATGCAACACACTGTTCCATATACACCACAACAAAATGGTGTTGCTAAGAGAAAGAATCACACATTAAAATAATGGCAAATTGTATGATCCAATCTAAGGGATTAAGTCAAAAGTATTGGGATGAAGTGTAACATCCCACTCTACTGAACACACTATTAGTGACTTATTCTTGGAGGACACTTGCTTGCAAGTGATCCGGGTATGGTACTTTGTGATTCATTCAGATTATGAGTTATATATGATGATGTTGAGGTGTTATGGATTATGGATTATTGATTATATTGATGTATGTAATATATCGACAGATGATTTTGACGAGTCATCCCGAGTGTGCAGGACACATGACATGTAAAGGATGATAATGGAATTGATGGATTCTCTTTGAATCCGGATAGAGCCAGGGAGTGGATTGTATTTATTAGTATTTCATTTTATGCACATGTGTTGTATGATTGATTATAGTATTATTTATGTATATGGAATTATTGACAATGTTTTTGTCAGTGGATTCATGCTTGACGATGCTTGCTAATCCGACTCACATAAGGAGTAAATGGGACATGCACATAAATCAAGAATTTGAGGGAGAGGTGTGACAACATCCCTGTCACACCCTACTAGCACTCCCACCATGGTTTGAACGGTAGGTTAACAATTACCTAGTTTGAAAGGTCCACAATGCTGTGAGGGAGGACTACGACAGTCGCTCACGAAGAGTTATAAGGAACACACAATAAGGCATAGACCTTATTCCTTAGAAGCCCTTACTCTCTCACAAGGTCGACCGAGTGGAGTGTTGGCTCCAAGGGTCAGACAAATTCCATAAAAAGTCTAAGGCGAGTGGCACCCTTGGAGTAAGAAGGTGCGTCTTGAAGGGCACATCACATAATTTAAAACTTGAAGTCAATAAATCTAGGTGGCCTAGATGTTGTTGAGTATTTTTACCCTACGGACTAGTAAGCTAGGGTTCTAAGCCTACATGCAGATCACGACCCTTCAGATTTAAAACTTTAACCTTCTACCCTNATGCAACACACTGTTCCATATACACCACAACAAAATGGTGTTGCTAAGAGAAAGAATCACACATTAAAATAATGGCAAATTGTATGATCCAATCTAAGGGATTAAGTCAAAAGTATTGGGCTGAAGTGTAACATCCCACTCTACTAAACACACTATTAGTGACTTATTCTTGGAGGACACTTGCTTGCAAGTGATCCGGGTATGGTACTTTGTGATTCATTCAGATTATGAGTTATATATGATGAGGTTGAGGTGTTATGGATTATGGATTATTGATTATATTGATGTATATAATATATCGACAGATGATTTTGACGAGTCATCCCGAGTGTGCAACACACATGACATGTAAAGGATGATAATGGAATTGATGGATTCTCTTGGAATTCGGATAGAGTCAGGGAGTGGATTGTATTTATTAGTATTTCATTTTATGCACATGTGTTGTATGATTGATTATAGTATGATTTATGTATATGGAATTATTGACAATGTTTTTGTCAGTGGATTCATGCTTGACGATGCTTGCTAATCTGACTCACATAAGGAGTAAAGGGGACATGCACATAAATCAATAATTTGAGGGAGAGGTGTGACAACATCCCTGTCACACCCTACTAGCACTCCCACCATGGTTTGAACGGTAGGTTAACAATTACCTAGTTTGAAAGGTCCACAATTCTGTGAGGGAGGAATACGACAGTTGCTCACGAAGAGTTATAAGGAACACACAATAAGGCATAGACCTTATTCCTTAGAAGCCCTTACTCTCTCACAAGGTCGACTGAGTGGAGTGTTGGCTCCAAGGGTCAGACAAATTCCAAAACAAGTCTAAGGTGAGTGGCACCCTTGGAGTAAGAAGGTGCGTCTTGAAGGGCACATCACGTAATTTAAAACTTGAAGTCAATAAATCTAGGTGGCCTAGAAAAAATTTAAATAATTATACCTTGTTGTATTAACTAATTAATTAAACAATAGATTATTAATTGAAAAGTCTAACAAGAGTCAAAGACAGTCTAAGAATTGGCCTAAGTCTAAGTTTGATTTAGGAACTATCTAAAATATTAAAATTGGGATAAATATAATACTAGGAAAAGGTGGTAAAAATTTAAAGATTGGATGAAATGCACATGTGTGCATGAATTTAATAAAATGGAATTTTTAAATAGAAATAAATAATAACTTGAGAGGTTGGGTGTACATAGATTATAATCTAGAGTCAAACTACACTAGTCTAACTAGATGAAGACTCCTAATCCAACTCCAACTAAGATATAATTAGGAGACACTTCTTAAATGAGAATCTGGGGAACAAAAGGACACATAGGAGTGAAAATAGAAACAAATTGAGGAATGTGAGGGAATTTGGCCTTTTTATATAGAATAAAATTGGTAAATACTGGTGTAACTTGGGGAGAATATGACAAGTGTGTGAGTGAATAATCCAAATTAAAATGAACTAAAAAGTTAATTATCTTTGCATGAGGACATGTGTCAGGGAATTTTTTTATATAAAAACAAATAAGGTAGAATGGAAAGGGATCTGATTTTCTTAGCATTGTTATGCTGCCAAATTTTTATTGGACTATGTTTTACTTGTGAGAGTTGGGATACCAGGCTTGTAAAAAGAGTGGAAGCTCTTTCTTGTGGGGGCAAGTCTTTGAGCTATTTTTGTTGGTTTCTTGTGTGTGGCCCCTTTGCGGCTCAGGGGGACAAGGGGGAAGAAGTGTACCCCTAGAATTGGCTGGGAGCTACTAGTGAAGTCTCTGTGATTAACAAGGGAAATAAAGGAAGGAGTGCAAGACTTTGAAGGACATCTTCATTACACAACTTTCATTGGTTACAGTATTTTTATATTATGAAATTATTTGTAGCACTAGTGTAGTAGTATGTTAGACTGATAGGGCCATTGTAGAATCACTCGAAAGCTTGAATGCCAAATTTTTACAATTTCTATAAAGAATATTAGCTCAGAGTTTATATTTTTAAATTACAGTTGTTGCCGTGAATAATATTTACAGTTTTTATATTTAAATTTTGTTGTAATTCCAGACGTTTTCCACTCTCTAAATTGGGGTGACTTGATCCTCATTGTGAAATTTGAATTTATATTATGAATGGAATATATTCTAAACTTTGTATTTTATCTATATTTAAAGTTTGAATGATCATAGGTTTTAGTTGAGATTATTTTAGAAATTTAACAGTGCATTGTTCGCTGGTAAACTAAGGAGTTAATTCCGAAATTATATCATGAGTTTCTCTGTTTAATTTCATTTAAATCCAAATCAATTCATATGATGGGATATCTGTCGAACTTCATTCTAGATATGAAACTTTGTATCATTTTCCTCTTAATGCTTATGTCAATTACATTTCGTTGTAGTATGGACCTCTATTGAATTTCGTCAAATCCAATTTTATATCGTGTTTTTCTCTATCGAAGTTGTTGATAAATCTGAAATATATGTAGTATGAACGTCTATGTTTATTTGTAGTTTGAATCCAATTTTTTTTGGGATCATGGGAAGCCTATTAAAATTTTCTGGTGTTTGAATTTTTTAACCTGTAGTGCATTATCCCTTTTTCCTTGACAATTCATGCATGTGACCATGAGATAGAACCTAACACTGGCCAAATGGGCACTATTTGGAGCTTCGGGACTCTGGTGCTCTGAAGGTTTTCAACGTCAACACTCCTTTTCACCCAAAGTGTTATCGACCGAATTCGATCTGAAGCAAGGTTGACCAATAGTTGTAGTTTAACCCTATATTTCCACTTTCCTCGTAAACTTTTATGAATTTAATCTAATGTCTGGCGAAGATTCTCCTCACGCGATAATCTACGGTGGAGATTTACTCTACATCTCTGGGCTTCGGGGTTTTTCTCCGCTTTCACAACTTTAGAATGTTTCATCCGGATCACCAAACTGTCAAAGGGATTGAATATCTAATAGTTTACACCCCTCCTTAGATCAACGATTATCGTCCACTCCAGAATTTGGAACTCTGAGAGTTCGTCACCCTTCTACAACAACTAATTTTTTTCTCCGGAGTGCTAAATCCTGAATAACTTAGTGATCTACGACTCATGTTCTTCCATCAAATGATGGTCAAGATTTACTCTGGACTTCGAGACTTCGAGAATTCCTTAATTTTTAACATCATGACGCTAATTTCCCCGGAGTAGCGAATTACTAAACCTTCGAAGAGGGAAAGACTGGAAATATAACGGTCCTTGATTTATCACTAGATATACAATTGAAATTTACTCTGGGGCTTTAGAGATTCAGAGTTTCTTAGCTCTTAGACATTTAGAACTCAAACTTACTGAATCGCGGAACTCTTGCAGATCCAATGGCTAGAATTCACCCACCGATGTACGGTGTAGTTTCACTTTTCCACTTTGGGCTTCGGGGATCACTTAATAAATAACTCAAATCTGTCGAAGTGATGAAGCCCGAAGGTGGTAGGGTTTAACGAGTGCACTACTCCTGTCTGATTAGACAGTTGTGGGGATTTTGACTCCTCACGATGAGATCTTGTCCTCTAATTCCTTCAAATGGATTTCAAATTCTTGATTTCCTCACTTGAAATCTGCACACGCTTTGTGTCCTGATCTCTGGATTCTAATTGTTGTGTGTGCGCTTGCACCTACCCTGTGTAAGTTTGCATTGTCTCTCTTGAGCTTCGTTCTTCCGAAAAGTAAGGCATTTTCCTTCCTTGAGTGGTCTCTGTGCACCGAGCATTGTTTCTTCTGAACTTGGGCCTTCAAGGGGCCCGACTACACACTTATGAAGTTTTCCCTATAAGTGTTTACACAGTGACACCCAGAAGAGAAACTTCATGTTTCTTACATAACTTTTTAACTCATTCTCAGAACAAAATTTCACTCGATTTCATAATTTATTCATCATAGTATCAGTTAATTCATAAAGTACAGAGTAATCTTACGGTTTCCTCTATGTGTTGAGATTTTTTTTTTATTTTCTTTTCCTCTTTCAAATTGTTATGTAGATCAGATATTTATCTACTTGGTTGTAACCTGTAGGTTTGTCACACTTATTCTAGGTAAACATAAGTAAAATTGAAACTGTTATAAATGATAGATTGTCTATTTAAGGATCTCTGGTTTTTCCTGTTAAGTTTCTGTCACGATACTATTGAAAATTCTTCCTAACCTTTAATTTAGTAAGATGAATAATTATTGTAATAGTATATATTGTGTTATGAAGTGATGAACGAGATACCAAATTCTATGTATTATTTTTGAAGAATTTGTAGTAAGGAGTGCTGAGAATTATAGTTGAACTTGAAAATAGATTAAAGTTATGGGAATCAGATACTTCCTTGTTCCTCAGAACAATCGACAGTTTTGAGACCTTAAATGGTCAAAATCAATTGGATGAATTCTATACTTGAGCATTGATTATGTGTCTTGGAGGTCCTAACCTTGCAGGATAGGTTGGGTGGGTACACATTATATGTGATGTTATGTGATATGGCAGATCCTTAATACCTTGAAGTTGTATCTAAATCTAGCTATGAAATGAGATGAATGAAATATAATGTGTATTACTAAAGTATTTTAATATCGTGTTTCACTTGTCCTAATGATGTTCAAAATAAAATATCTCTTACTGTTTCTCAATTACTTTTATGACGTAACATAGGGGATGTTACATATGGTATTAGAGAGGGTTCAACCCTGCGACATTGGACTGTTATGCCATCCACTGTGTTAAAATAAATGATTGAATTAGACTGCTAATAAAGATATGAAATTGTTCTTGCATGTAATCATGGTTAAAGGATGCAAGGAAATTAGATGACGTGGTGCTAAAGATAGAAGAATGACACCTTCGATAGTACCCATGCTAGAAGGGTCTAACCCCCAGGGAGATGAGAAGAATGCTTAGCTAGAACAGGTTGCTGTGAGAGATGTGGTAGGTTTGATGAGATCCTTCCAGAGGATGTCCGAGGCATTGATTAATTGCCTAGATTGATATGAGGGCAAAGTGTCTGTACCTAATGAGGGTTCACAACATGCTCTGTCTGGTAGTGGTATTATACACAAAGAACTCAAGAAGGTGAATTTTCCCGAGTTCATGGGTGCCACAGACGACTTAGCCGCCAAGGCATGGATGGAGAATATGGCAATGTGATTTTCAATTCGTGATTACACCTCCAACATGAAAGTACGCATGGCAGTATTTCAGCTAAAGGGGAGTGCTCTTCTATGGTGGAAGACACTCTTGCCTCAACTAAACATGGCCGTCGAAGACATGTCATGGGAGATGTTTGAGGAATGGTTCCGAGAGAGGTACTTGTTTGAGGAATTCATTGAGCGTCAGCTTAATGAGTTCAACACCCTACGATAGGGTAGTCGTATGATGCCAGAGTATGAGGCCATATTCATGGAGTTACTTAGGTATGCTCCACATCTAAACATGAAGAAGTTAAAGGTCAACAAGTTTGTGTTTGACCTTAATGTTAAGAACCAAATATCAATATAGCATAGAAAAACCTCAGAAAAATTACTCAACGCCTTGAAAAAGAGATAATTTCAGATAATAAGCCTCTTCGAGGGGGCAACCTCCTTTTACCCCACTTAAATGTTTAAGTACAAGATGATTGAAAATGAAAATGTCTCCTTGGTATATATAGGATACTAGGAGGTATAGTTACAACTAATGGCCTAAAGCCGACATA
>JASDQU010753335.1:72877-87179 GCA_032191745.1 Picea mariana | reverse complement strand
ATCAACCTGCATTCTTATGGTTTGCTGTTCATTATTGTTTTCAGATCTGCATATGTGTATTTGACTGATATAATCCTCTTCTTTTCCTCATTCTTTCATTAAAATTCTCAAATGGTTAAATTATTCATGCAAGTTTAAAACTCAACCATAATCATAAAAGATCCTGCCGGATCAACCTACTTCTGGCATGTCAGCACCTACTTCTTCCATGTCAGCATCATTAAATAGCTTTGGTGATGTCATGGTGACGTTAGCATTGACTTTTTGCCAATTGACCTTTTGACTTTTTAGCTGTTTGAGGAAACGGCCAGAGTGCAATAACTCTCGCATACGGAGCCCATTTGAGAAAGTAAATATACTACCAGAATCAAAGTGATGAGACGGTCATAATGGAATTGGTTTCATCCAATTCTGAGAACTTTCATTTTTGAGCATTTTCTGGACCTAGGGATCCTCCTGGATCATTCCTCCCCACTTGGAAGCTTTTGGACCACCAAAAGTCTGGTATCAGTTGGTAACTAAGTGAGGATACTGTGTCCTCACCTTTTCATTCTCCATCCACTTGGCCTGACTTGGATTTGTTCCCTTCAATCCCACTTGAAGATACTCCACATCACCCCTGCAAGAAGTTCAGTCTCTTTTGTCCAATATGGTGTCTTCCTGCAACTCGTTCATATATTCAGGAGAAAAATATTCAATGGTAGGAATTTGAACATTCTCTCCTTGATCCTCGATCATAGGAGGCTCATACAATCTCAAGTTTTCCACATTTACAACTGAATAGATTTTCATATATGGAAGCAATTCTAACCGGAAAGCATTAGTACCAATCTTGTCTAATATTTTGAAAGGACCATAATGAATAGGTTTAATATTTTTACCTTCACTTTTCATCCTTTTCTTACTGATGTATAAACAGACTTGATCTCCTACTTTGAATTGATGATCAACTCGATGCCTATCATGCCTCGCCTTGTACTTGGCCTGGCTTTTCTCCAACTATTCCTATATTGCCTGATGGATCAACTGGATACATTCAATGAACTTTGTAGCCTTGTCCACATCACTATGTCCTCCTGCTGCAATGTCTTTTCCAAAGACAAAATCCAAAGGATACTTTGGCAAGTACCCCAAACAAGTTTCAAATGGATATCTCTGAGTAGAAGAATGTTTGGCTCGATTATACGCATGTTGTACATAACACAGATGTTCATCCCAAAGCTTAGGATGTTTGTTGCAATATGCCCGAAGTAGATGCACTACTGTCCTGTTCACCACCTATGTCTGCACGTCCATCTATGGATGAAATGTTGTGCTCTTATTTAACCTAGTGTCCATAAGTTCCCATAAGCTTGACCAAAATTTCCCCAGGAATCTGGAGTCTCAATCAGATACAATAGTAGGTAAACCAAAATGAACCCATACATTTTCAAAGAACATTTGAGCTGTTTGTTCCGATGTGACCTATTTTTTACAAGGAATCAAGACACACATTTTGTTGAACCTATCCACAACTACATACAGGTAATCATGACCTTTTCTAAACAAAGGAAATCCCCCCACAAAATCCATAGATACACTTTCCCATGGTCTAGAAGGAATAGGAAGTGGAGTGTACAATCCTAGCTTTCTATTACTTGGTTTGCTTATTGCACACATAGTACATCCTTTTACATATTTAGACACATTTTCATGCATTCGAGGCCAATAACAAAATCTTTGTAACTGAGCAATTGTTTTATCTACCCCAAAATGCCCTTCTATAAGAGAAGTATGTGCTTCTTTGATGACATGGACTCTTTCACTTTCTGGAATACATAACTTGCCCAAATGATACAAGAGTTTGTCTTTAATATGATAATTCAGTTCTTTTGCATTACTTAAAGTTGCATAGACTTCCTTAAAATCTTTATCCTTAGCATATTGTTCAATATAACTTTCATGAGTGATTGAATTGTGCTTAAGGATTGTAGCAATTGTACTAGGAGGCCTAGATAACATATCAACAACTTTATTATGAATTCCCTTTTTATATCTGATGACCAAGTGAAATTGTTGTAAAAACCCCATCCATCTAAAATGCCTTGATTTTTGTAGCTTAGTTTATGATTACAGATACTATAATGGTTGATGATCAATGTGTATTACTGTTTCTTTACCCATTAAATAATGTTTCCATTTTTTAACACTTTGTACTAGAACATACAATTCTTTATCATAGGTTGGATAGTTAATTACTGTTGTAGTGAAGGTCTCAGAATGATATCATATGGGTTTTCTATGTTTCATCAACACTGGCCCCATGGCATAGTCACTTGCATTGGTTTCAATTTCAAAAGACTGTTGGAGATCTAGCAATTCCAGAACAGGAGCTGTACTAATCTTCATTTTCAAACTATCGAAAGCCTTATGTTGGCTTCCTCCCCACTTGAATCCCCTTTTCACACTTGTTAAAGCATGTAAAGGTGTTGCAATCAGAGAGAAGTTTGCAATAAACTTCCTCCAATACTGTGTTTCTCCCATGAAGCTTCTTACTTCGGTTACATTCATAGGCGTTGGCCAATTTACAATAACCTCAACTTTTGAGGGATCAATCTTAATCTGTCCACTTCCTACAATATAACCTAGATATACAAGAGATGTTTTGCCAAATTCACATTTTGACAATTTTACAAAAAGTTTCTCTCTTTGCAACATTGAAAGTATCTGCCTAACATGTTGGACATGCTCTTCCCTGGTCCTACTAAATATAAGAATATCATCTAAGTAGACTATTACAAATTCATCAATGAAAGGCCTGAATACATCATTCATAACTCTCATGAAAGTAGCAGGTGCATTAGTAAGCCCAAATGGCATCACTAACCATTCAAACAATCTTTGTTTTGTTTTAAAAGCAGTCTTCCATATATCCTGTTCAGCAACCCTAATCTGATGGTAACCACTTCTTAAGTCTAACTTAGTGAAATAAACCACATGTTTCAGTTGATCTAATAAATCATTAATGCGAGGCAAAGGGTAATGATTTTTTACTGTGATTTTGTTCAAAGCTCGAAAATCCACACACATGCACCATTTTCCATCTTTCTTTGGCACTAGGATGACAGGTGACCCACATGGAGAAGCACTAGGTCTGATGAGCCCTTGTTCAACCAACTCTTGTACCTATTTCTTTATCTTTGTATTTTCCAAGACTGATAACCTGTACATGCCAATGTTAGGAAGAGGAACATCCTACTGCAATTGTATCTCATGTTCAACTTGTCATTTTGGAGGCAATTCTTTCGAGACTTGAAATAACTCATCATAGTCAGAAACAATTCTAACTAATTCATCTTTTAACTTCGCATCACAATCTTTGAAAGTATCAATTCCGACAGTGTCTTTAGCTTTTACCACCATTAAGAGATATCGCTTACTGACATTTACAATCCTCTTCATCTATCCTGAGTTGATTAGTGATAAATTCAATTTCTTTTGATGAGTCCTTACAATATATTCTTTTTCATCTTTAGTTAATTGATACTTATTGTCTTCATGATAGAATATTTATTTTCTATCATACAAATATGGACTTCCAAGTACAATACCACATATATCTAGTGGAACTACATCCAACTCAACCTCATCTATGAACTGTGAATTAATTGCAAACTTTAGGACAAATTGTCTTTCCACCTGCAACTGATTATCATTATGAATCCATCCCAAGGGATATGGTTTCTTATGAGGTTTACTGATTAATCCCAACTTTTTAACTATTGCTTCTGATATCAAATTTACTTGTGAGCCATTGTCAAATAGAGTATAAATTTTTGTATGTTTGGAAATTACCCTTATATGAAAAAGTTATGTTTGTTTGACCTCATCAACTTCATTATCAACTTTTAAAGACTGAATTGAAGAACTTGTACTAGCTTCAGAATTTTTACCTTTGATTCCCGTGATTGTGACCTTTGTCTCATCTCCCGAATCTGACCCCAAATCGACTTGAGCTGTTGCAGTAGTCTTTGGTTTTCCTTTATTCCCGAACTTTGTTGGTTTCAACTCTGGGCGAAGGATCCAACAATGATCCTCACTATGGCCTTCCTTCTTACAATGAGTACATGTAGGTTTCTCCTTCTTCACTGTATAAGTTTTATTTTCTTTGAACTTCTCTTTACCCTTGCCTTTAAACTTTCCTTCAGTAGATTTGAATGGTTTTACAAAATCAACATTTACATTCTTTCCTCTAGATTCAAGATGAGTCGCTTGCACACACACCTCATCTAAACTAGTAGGATTAAACATAAGAATGGTATGTCATAAATAACTATGCAAACCACCTATATACTTAAGCAATGTCTCTTGAGTATCCAATGATATTACCAACAACAAAGCTCTTTTTCAAAACTCCTATGTATAACTTTGAACAGTTTGTCTTTTTAACTGTCTAAAGTTCCGCCATGACATAATTGTTGTTGGGGAAAAACACCCTACGGACTAGCAAATAGAGTTCAGACTTTGCATGCAGATATGACCAAATAGAAATTACTTTCTACCTTCATCCCTAGATTTAAATCCCATTTTCTTAGTAAATGCATGGAAATATCAACCTACCTCATTACCGGCGTTTGATGTCAATCCTCCGTTGTGCTTGATTACTTGTTCACAATACTCCTTCCAAATCTAACCTGCATTCAAGACGAGCAACAACTATGCATGCATACTACTTATATACTAACGGGTTAGAAATCAAACATAAACTAATCAAACCATAAAAATTTCATGAATTGGGACTGGAAAAGCATTCTTTTTATTACTTAAAATGAGTCAACTTACAAAAGTTGAGACCGGCCACTGCTCCTTGAACCTGATCCTGGGCTCCTCTTCTTCTGTCCTTCAACTGATTTGCTTTAAATCTCCTTTGGCATTAGGAAAGGCTAAAGTATTGGGACAATGGAATACGCAAATGGGCAGAGTTTCTTTGCTATATTTTTCCTCTTCAAAATGGTACCCCTACCCCTTCTTTTGTAGGCTAGAAGGAGCTAGGTATTTGGATGAACCCTCGGCCATACATGGCCGGGAGTTTCAGTTAACTCACCCATAGTTTTTTGTTCCCTCGGAAACTTTCCTTTTTTCATGCTTTTGTCGGTCCACGTGGGCTGTTTTGGGTCAGCCAGCATGTACACGCGTGCAATAATGGGTTAGGGTGCATGGGCCTTTACACAAGAGGATTTTCAAAGAGTTATTCAGCAGTGTTTTTGGAAAAGAAAGGATATGAGTTGGCCTGATGTCAGGTAAGCATGTGTGGTGAAATTTAGGGTTATAATAGATGCCCCCTAATGTGTGAGGTCAGAAGAGCATCTAATGGCCGAAATACATTACCAATCTTTTCTGATATGCCGAACGATTGAGCCCAAGGATCAGGAACTAGGAGGTGCCATCTGCAAAATAACAAATGTCTCACTGAGGCGGGCATACCCATGCTCAGGATAAAATAGAACCATGGCTACCAATCAAATACACTGTAGATCCATGTCAAATAACTATAAAGAGTAGCCGCGAACAATACACAGTGGAGCTACATCTTGAAATCAGGAATATATACATATAGAGTATCCATCTTCCAGAAGTTGATTCGGCCTGATGGCTGGAGATGAGATCTTCAGAGCTCGAGAAACAACTTCAAAATCTTCAAAACTTGGGTAGGAGTGTAATATAAGTGTATGACTGCACTACCCATAGGTCTTCAATGGCTCGTTGGTCATGGACTTGATAATCTTGATGATAAAACTAAAGGCTTCAGTGATTTCGAACAAGGACTTGATTGGATGTTCAGGATGGCTGGGTATGCGGGAAACAAACATATTATAGAGGGGCTGACTCAAGCTTAGTGACAAAATTACCTTNAGATCCATGTCAAATAACTATAAAGAGTAGCCGCGAACAATACACAGTGGAGCTACATCTTGAAATCAGGAATATATACATATAGAGTATCCATCTTCCAGAAGTTGATTCGGCCTGATGGCTGGAGATGAGATCTTCAGAGCTCGAGAAACAACTTCAAAATATTCAAAACTTGGGTAGGAGTGTAATATAAGTGTACGACTGCACTACCCATAGGTCTTCAATGGCTCGTTGGTCATGGACTTGATAATCTTGATGATAAAACTAAAGGCTTCAGTGATTTCGAACAAGGACTTGATTGGATGTTCAGGATGGCTGGGTATGCGGGAAACAGACATATTATAGAGGGGCTGACTCAAGCTTAGTGACAAACTTACCTTGGACAATAGCACGACAAATGATGAGACTCGGGCAGCATGTATGTTAATCATAAGTCTACGAAGCAGGAGGCAATGAAAACTCTCCATATGTTTGGAAGGATAACCAAACGGTGGAGGACACAACTCTATATAGCGAGAAAAGCTTCCTAAGGTCATACTACATCCCATAGTCTAATGAACAAACAAACAAATGTTCTTTATCCAAGGGAGACTCATTATGCTTCCAATAAAGATAATACTTTTCCCTTCCTCTTTTTGAGGTATATTTGAATTTTTTGTTCTTTTCGATAATTGTGGAAAAAGAATAAA
This sequence comes from Picea mariana, assembly GCA_032191745.1. Taxonomy (NCBI): domain Eukaryota; kingdom Viridiplantae; phylum Streptophyta; class Pinopsida; order Pinales; family Pinaceae; genus Picea; species Picea mariana. Next base: position 80,598 of record JASDQU010753335.1, on the reverse strand, counting down.
GGAATATTATGTTACAATGGAGGAATGAGTATTGCAAACATACAAGTTCAAGGCACAAGGACAAGACTGATGTTCTAGTAAAATGATACTCGGGAAAAATCCTTCGGCGACCAAAGGTGTTAAGACACAGAAGAAAATTGTTACAAGGCTGGTGTATAAGGTATGCAAATGTGGTTAACAAAAAAAACAATGGTAACTTCCTTTGATGTAAGTTTAACGAGCCCAGAGAAGGTAAGCTTGGTGGTTTTTCATATCTAGAGAGTCTGGAAAAACATAAAAGGAGACTACATTGGGGTACCTATTTCGAAGATAGTCTAGTCGGTTCAAAAAAGGGGTAAACTAGCACTGATTAGACGTCGATTCAAAACCATTTTAACGAGTGTGAAAAGGACAAGATCACTTGGCCATTTTTTCACTTTTAAGGAGTCTAAAAAAAGCTTAACTATGGACTTCATCAGGAATATGCTTCTGGACCAATTTAACGAGTGTGAAAGAATAAGGTCACTCGGTGATCTTTTCAATTTTAGGGAGTTTGAAAAGAGCTTAACTATGGACTCCATGGGGGTTTCGTTTTCGTAAGTTTAGTCGCTCAGGCCCGAAAAAGGGATAAAATTATACCTAAGAGTACTCTTCTAAAGAACGTAAGTTCTATAGAGTATACCTTTGTTCGTACAGTTGATCGTCTGGACCGAAAAAGGGGTAAACTACCACCGGACGAACGTGACTTCAAATTTCAGTTTAACAAGCGTGGAAGGCCACAAGGTCGCTCGGCAACCTTTTCATGTTTAGAGGGTCTAAAAAGGGCTTAAAAGGAAACCCGTTTAAGGAATTTTCTTCTGGACCAATTGAACGAGTGTGAAGAAAACAAGGTCACTCGGAAATCTTTTCATCTTTAAGGAGTATGAAAAGGGCTTAAAGAAGACTCCATAATGGTTACTTTTCTCAGTTAATCCAGACGAGATCGAAAAGCATAAATGCAGTCTCACCGAATGTTGCTTTTGGATCTCAAAGTGAGCCTTAAAAACAACAAAGGTATCTCATGATCGACACTTTGTGGGTCAATGTCGGGTATCTCCTCGTAAGACCAGGCAAAAACGTCGCGGAATTCTTTAAAAAGATCTGTATAGAGTTGAATCTCTTCGGGGGAGCAGTAAGCTCCGACGAAAACATTCTCCACGACGCCAAGGTTTTGGGAGATATTGATCGGTATAGTTTCAGCGATAGTTTCCATATTTCTCTCAGCATAAACTTCATGTGTAGCTAAGAGATTAATAGGACAAGGCCGATCTCCCATCATAGTCACGATGAATTCTCTTGCTTCGATTCAGCTTAACTCTGGGTGGAAATATGATGTGTGATGAAGATCTTCCCAAGGTTTGTCCTAACTAGTCATTTCTTCGATTACTGCTTTGTCAGAGGTCAAGACTAAGTCTAACGATTCGATGTTGGAGAGAGAACCTTGAGCCCAAATAGGCTCTAGAAGTGAATCTAACTCTTGTGCAGGAGTTGGATCAGTGTTAGCTGAAGCTTGCTGGACTAAAGAGTACGCTACTTCAGTGGCAGACAAGGGCATGGACATACCTGAGTGCCCTGTCTCATCCATCATGGTTGATGGGGAAGGAAGTATCCATGGGTCATCGAAGTAAGTCGTGCGGAACGACGAAACCTGAAAAATCTCAACCTTATGATGATTGGATATAAATTTGATATCACCTTGAGGGGGCAGGTAATCAAAGGTACCCATCAAGGATGGGCACAAACCAACCCCTACGTTAACAACACCTGGTTGAGGATTATCAATCATTGGCACCGTGGATGCCCCCAGTGACGGGTCAGGTCTGTAGAAAGATAATTGATCTATGGTCACAATCCGACCCTCGTGTGGAAACAACAAGACCCGAAAAAATGTAGTGACCACGGCTTGCATAGAGTTAGTCCAACTCCTTCCTAACAAAAGATTATAGTCGAGGGGAGCGTTGACTACTTCTACCTCGACGCACACGGTCTTCCCTCCTAACTACATGTGGAAATACAGAATGATACCATGTGGTTGGAATGAACGACCGTCGAAAGCAGTGAGGAGAGTATGTGATGGAGACAAAATAGGCTAGCCAATGGACTTCCAACATGCCAACGACATAACGCATTCGAGGCACCCTCATCGACCACCGTGTGGAAGATATTTCAAGTAAAATTTTTCGTGGGATAAGCCACTACTATCTGAAATGCTACATGGTAAGGCAAATGAAGTTTTAAGTCGGTTGTATCTAACATGATGGTACCGAGATTACAAGTCTCAGTAGAGCCCAATGTGGTTAACAAGCCTTTCCTCTGAGCAGGGCATCTTTGAAGGACCTCCAAAGCTGACATCGCACAAGGGGTTTGTGATAAATCCTCCACCACAAAGTAGTTCTGGGTGGCCCTTGCGTTTGGGTTATGAGAAGCTTTTTTAAATGCACTTTTTGGAATGCGTGTCATTGTTTCTCCCAACATCTTCTTAATCTGTAGAGGAAGAAATGGGAGGTAAGCTTCTTTACCCTTCTCATAAGTGCTTGGTTTACTATAATCGTGCACTCTAGTCGTTATGAAAGCATCACCCCTAACCATATATACGTTCGCAGACGAGGGGTTTTTCAGAGGCGGGCAGTTTTCTTGGTTTCCCCCTTCCGTACTTGCAGAGGCTTGAGTTAGATTTTTCCCATGTTGAAATGGGTTCGTCAGCACCGCCTGTTGTTGCTGTGTGACAAATTTTTGGGCCTCTGCAAGTCAAGGACATAGATGGGTTGGGTGGTCTTCCGCGCACAAGTTGCAAGGATACCTCACCTTCCATTTTTCAGTGTTGTCCCTGCCAACATTATCGTTGGGTTTTTTATCCCCCTTACCCTTCTTTCATTGTTTTTTCTTCCCTTCAGGCTGCTGGGTGGCCTTTGGGTTAGTCGACTGCACTGTGTGTACTTCCGATGTTTGGGTAGGGGGAGCAGTCAAAGCAGTAGTTTGGCTGGCAACTGTGTGTTATATGGATAATTGTTGCAACTACTTTGTCAATTGCTCAGTGGCCTTGGTTTGTGTTGAACCGACTATACCATCGGCATGTGGTCCAACTCTCTGTCTAGTTTTATCCAATATTGAATGTGGCACATCTGGCAAGATGTTGTATAATAAACTGGACTGAGAATAGATGAGCTCAAACTGTTGAGCCCTCATGATGGCATCTTCTTCAGAGAAAACTCTGGATGTCGTGACGTATTTAGATAACTGTGGGACCAAAGACTTAAAGAACCACTCAAGCAGGAATGCTGGTGGGACTGGTACTTTGATTAAACTCTTCCAGCATCTCCATTCTCGGATGTGATTAGAGATATGGTCCGTTGTTGTCTATTCAAAATTAGCGAGCAACTCTGTGCCATCGTCGTATCTCATAGGTAACTAGAAATTCTTAAGGAAAGCCATCGTCAATTTTCCAAAAGAAGAGTATCTTGAGCGATCGAGCTCAATGTACCATTCTGCGGCACTCCCAATGAGAGTATGTTGAAACAATTGTAACTGTACGGAGTCATCTTTCAATGAGTTAGATGAGCACCAAAGATGAAAGGTAGTCACATGTTCTCCTAGATCTTCATTAGGCTTGGCTTCGAACTTTGGAATGTCTGAAGGCAACTTCGTCGGCATAGGAGGCCAACGTAAATCATGACAAATGGGGTCATTCAACAACCTTGTCAAATCTGGCAAGTGTAAAGTTTCCAGGAAAGGTAGTTTGGGTCGCTGCTGGTAACCTGGGAAAAAGGGTCCTGGAGTTTGACTGGCACCATCTTGCCAGGAAAAGTTTGGCTGTTGGCCCTGATTCTGGTAGAAACTAGGACCCTGGCCGGCATAAGGATTTTGCATATGTGGAGACATCATCGGATGATTTCCCAAATACGACATAGATTGTTGGGCATGCATTGTATTCGAAGGACTTTGGGAAGGATTACCCCATGTCGGTCCCATGGGGATAGACATACTAGTTTGTCCTGGGTTCCATTCATTGTGGAAAGAATTACCCCAGATCGACATTCCAAAGGAGGGAATGGATCCTTGCCCTGAATTCCAAGGTCCTGCTAGGTTTGCCCCCTGTGCAGGAATAGTACCCTACCCAAGAGTAGATTTTCCAAAAATGGGGTTTCCCCCAGTCAGGAAGGCGGATGATGAGAAGGTGTTGTTACCAAATGTTTTGTTCCAAGAAAATGGTGTCGAACCTACCGGCATATTATGCGAAGGTGGTCCTTGACTTCCCGCTCCAAATTAACTATTGTGTGTAGGTTTCCCAATGGATTGCTGATGCGAACCACCGAGTGAAGGGGATGAAGGAGGGATATGACCTCATGCATAAGGAAAAGTGTTAAAAGGGACAAGAGTGCCCCCCATGTGACCTTGTAGAGGAGCGCTAGAGCTCCCTGCCCCCAGACCCAAAGTCTGTAAAGTGGAGTAGGAAAGTACAAGACTCGTACCCGAACTAGGCATACCGTATGAGAACGGAGAGCCTGTCGCACTAGGTGTGAAAGGGGTTGTGGCCACCACCAAAGACAGGTTTGGACCACTGTGCAAAGTAGTTGCAGTCGAGACCATGGTGGCTCGGACTGACGATGGTAAGTTAGGATATGACGGCTCTCCTTTGGTGACAACCATGGTGGGAATTGAAGAATTTCCAGAAGGAGTAATGGCATTTCTTTCCATTGCTATGTGTGACACTATCTGGCACTCATGAAATTGAATTGGTACAATAAAAGGTGCCAAGAAATCAGTGGTTGGGGTTTCAACGGAGCCAAGAGAGGTTGCTTCAAGGTCCAAAACAGTCGATTCCTTCGGGGGTTGTTCAGGCACAATGGTTTGTAACCCGATCACTTCAAAAGACCCTTGTTGGTCTAGCTTCCACCTTAATGGTGGTGGGGGCGGCTCCAGTGTAACAGACGATAGGCCAAGAAGCCTTTGTGACCAGCGAAGCTCGGGATCCTCCACTATGTGATAATATCCAAGAAACTCTAAGGTAGTCTAAATGCTTAAAAGTAACACAAACTAAGAAAAAAGTCCCTAGAAGATAAGACAAGCAAACACTAAATTAATTTGAAGAATAGTTACAACAACCAACACTAGAGAAACTTGCCGGTGCAAGTGCAACTTGAACACGGAAGCACCCTCTGGGTATACTCTGCAAAGAGTGTCCCAATGTCTATCATAGGTACCTTGGTATACCCCCGCAGTCACTTGTGTATGTCCCTAACAAAGATTGGCAACTAGGTTTCTAGCACGCAAACATTCACCAGGCGGGTAGAGTCAAAAGTCGGGTAGACCACAATGAGCAAGGTATCGAGCCCGAAACTTGTCAAGGGTATCGATAGAAAATGGTCTGGAAGACAAATGAGGACCTCAAATGGATTCGATACCCACGAAGCCCCGTGGAAAATGAAAATGATGGAATCCCAAAACAAGCCCTCTATATGTGTTCTCCACTATGATTGGTCCGGCTTTGGAGGGGTTATCTCCGCTACCTTTCTGCACGTGACCTCATTTTTATCCCCTGTGTTAGAGGGGGATCCTGGATAAATTCCACAAAACTGGACTAAGACACTCCCTATCTCAGAATCCAGTGTTTGATTTTAAATGGCCTTGGAGAGTTTCCTCTCCAACCTAATCCAAGGCCCTAGTCCTGAACTAGTTTGTGAACCCTACAAACATAAAAGTCTAGTAGATTTTAAATTTAGTGTTACTTTTATGGCTTTGTCTTATGTCAAGGGGTATGAGGGTGAAACTGATGATGTGTAAAAGACGAAAGCAAAAAATGAATAGAAAGTTGGAAACAAAGTTTTTACTGAATGCAAAATTTCAACAACTTTTCAAAAGAAAGATTTTTTTAACTTTTCTAAGATTTTGGACAACAAACTCAAATGAATTTCACTCAACTACGATCTACTTATGATCTAAGTGAACTGCAAAAACTTATGAAATGAAAGACTTTTCCCTAGCTAATAATGAAGAAACAGACTCTTAATCAAAGAAGAAAATGAAAAGAGATTTTTTTTTTAATTTAAGTGCTAGTAAAGAAAGAAAGGGAAAATACCAACAAGCAAAAAACCAAGAAAAACAATTCTGGCCTAAATCGCAAATTGCAAAGAATCAGAGTAAAAAATCACACAATAGCAATTGTAAAAACAATGACTCTCACACTTGTCTAAAAACCGTAATTTTTTTAATTTTTCTGACAATGTTTTAAATGAGAAAAAGCAAACTAAGGGTAAGACTAATCCTAAGCTATTGACTACTCACACAGAGATTCAAACACCTGAGAGGAATAATTCTTATCAAGGGAAAGGATGGATGCCTTACCCTCAACAACAAGTATCATGTACAAGCATGTGGCTGTCACTCAAACAGAACACGTGCGAACGCGAGCTGAATAGTGACAGAGGGCGTGTACACGCGGGATGACCTTGTACAGGTTGTGTTTATATCTAAACTCTAAGAAAAAAAATGAAAACAGACAGACCAAACCAGGAAGAGACCACTGATATTGATAACCAGGATCCCTTGAAGGCTTGGATACTCTTTCTAACAGAAAAACAAATAATGCAAGGAAAAAATAATAAGGCAAAAACAATCTGAGATAGGATTGTTAGCAAACAAGACTCAGACATAATTCTAGAAAACCCCCTAAGAATGTGTGATTCTGACAGAAAAGAGGAGGACTGCCTTTGAGGTTTTCTTAACTCTACACGCTACTACTACCTCTACAGCTAGCATTCACACGTGGGTTGTAAGAGGATAGGGTGCGGGTACATGCGTGCATGCCTTATGCAGGCCATGTGTACCTTTGTGGGTCCCAAAAAGCATAGTCAAGCAAAAGTCAGGGAAAGCTGGTATGGAAAACCAGACTCCCTGCTAGCTCAGACTTTACAGAAACAAAAAGAAAAGATAGGAAAGAAAAACTAGTCTTTAAACTACCCAAAAACTAAACAAAATTTCAGGAACACTAGAGATTCTCCCCAGTACGGTCGCCAATTTTGTTGTTGGGGAAAAACACCCTACGGACTAGCAAATAGAGTTCAGACTTTGCATGTAGATATGACCAAATAGAAATTACTTTCTACCTTCATCCCTAGATTTAAATCCCATTTTCTTAGTAAATGCATGGAAATATCAACCTACCTTGTTATCGGCGTTTGATGTCGATACTCCATTGTGCTTGATTACTTGTTCACAATACTCCTTCCAAAGCTGACCTGCATTCAAGACGAGCAACAACTATGCATGCATACTACTTATATACTAAGGGGTTAGAAATCAAACATAAACTAATCAAACCATAAAAAGTTCATGAATTGGGACGGGAAAAGCATTCTTTTTATTACTTAAAATGAGTCAACGTACAAAATTTGAGACCGACCACTGCTCCTTGAACCTAATCCTAGGCTCCTCTTCTTATATCCTTCAACTGCTTTACTTAAAATCTCCTTTGGCATTAGGAAAGGCTAAAGGGTTGGGACAATGGAATACGTAAATGGGCAGAGTTTCTTTGCTATATTTTTCCTCTTCCAAATGGTACCCCTACCCATTCTTTTATAGGCTAGAAGGATCTAGGTATTTGGATGAACCCTCGGCCATGAATGGCCGGGAGTTTCAGTTAACTCACCCATAGCTTTTTGTTCCATCGACAACTTTCCTTTTTTCATGCTTTTGTCGGCCCACGC